>ML786025.1:535314-552931 GCA_009831015.1 Picea engelmannii | reverse complement strand
TATATATATATATATATATATATATATGCAATAAGTAGGTTATGACAACTGCAAACTAAACCATCAAAACCATGTGTATTACATTGGAAAATAAAACTAGAAACAAATAGATAATTTCCCAATAATTAGACTAAGACTTTAATATAAAAAGAGGGTTGTGATTAAGAGTTATCAACAAGATTTTGTAACAACCTTATGGGTGTAGTAAATGTTTTTTATAGCAGCAAATTATAGACACTAAAATTAAAAATTAAACCACCCAATCAATAGCTTATAATAAATAGAACAATTACCAAGGGTTACAAATGAATTTAAGTGGTAGAAAAAGTGAGTATGTAAAGAACCAATCTGGTTCTTACCACATAAATCCATCATAAATGGGATAAATAATTGTAATCCATACTAGAAAGAAAATATATTGAATAAGAATGAATATAATGAGATAGATTGATTGTTTACATTGGTATCGAATCATATCTATCTATCTCATTATATACATTCTTATTCATTATGTTTTGTTCTCCAGTATGGATTATAGTTATTTATCCCATTTATAATGGATATCTATCGTAAGAACTAGATTGGTTATTTACAAAGTAAGAGAGTGAAAGAGAGCGATTTTGATGTTGTTGTTGGCACCCAAAGTTTTGAGCTAATTTTTGTGCACGTGCACCAAGGGAGAAGTGTGTGCCCATTTTATAAGTTTTTCACACACCTGAGTAAGTGTGAGAGGATTTCGATAAAGTGCGCATTGGACTGGGTTTTGCCAGCAGTGCGTGGAGCATAAAATACTATCGAGTGCGCATCGGTCTGAGTTTTTTCAATTACGTCGGAAAACAATAATATTCCCACTGGAAGCAAGAAAGGAATCATCGAGATATATCCCCTAATTATTTGTGCCAAAAGCATACAAATATATGGGGCAACCAAAAGAGGAGCTGGTGTTATATCCCAAAAATTCCCTACTCATGCATACATGGCATTGGCCTTCTTATTTGCATAATTTTCCAAATCACTATTGAGGAGCTCTATTTAAAAAACCATTTTTTTGAGCATATATGTGCCCTGCCCCACTGTTGCTTGCATACATACGCTTTTTTCATGCTATACAACCCATGTACATACACTTTCTGCACACTAAACAACCTGCATATATCTCCAAAAGTTCCAAAAATTAAAAATTGGTAAGGAATTCAGTGGAATTCACAGGCTATTGGAAGTTTCCCAACCCATTCACCTGCTATAACCCATCCCCCAACCGAATAACCATACTTTTGTCATATAAAAGGAGGTGTTGGGGTCTCATTTCACAACCAAGCATAAGAGCGATGAAACTCTGCCCAATTTCACTTGCAACCTTTTGTGAGTTACTGCCTCAACATTCCCTCTTCAACTCCTTTTCTTCCATTCAATCCATTCCCTTCCCTTAAGGTGATTAGTATATTGAGAGAAGAGGCGTATTGAAGGTGCACTTGGAGCATTGTAAAGAGGAGCCTGGACCAGGTTCGTGGAACGGTGGCTGACAAAGATTGAAATTTTTAGTCTTTGTTTAATGAATAAAAGAATCTCTTTTCATTGTCCCAAATGATGATGTTTTGTGTCTTTTCTTTGATTTATACATAACATTTGATATCTAACCCTAAATTATGAATAGAAATAACATGTTTGTAGCCTTGTTTTCCTAGTCTTGGATGCAGGCCAGCTTTGGGAGGAGACTTGCAGTCTTTGGAGCTACATAGCTTGAGGAGATCATCACTAAACGTTGGATAAAAGGTACAGTTATCGATCTTCTCTTTCACTGCTTTTTGTTCATTTATTTTGGTATGTTTGGTGGTGTGTAGAAACTAGATTGACTTTTAGGAGGTCATTTGCTCTATCTATATCCTAAACCCTGGTATATTTATAGGGGGATTTTCCCGCTAGCAGAAATGGAAACCATACTGGGGAGTCTCTCTAGAGATTTTAGGGAGGTTTTTTGGGTTGTTGATTGGATTCTTGTTTGCCTTTCTAGTTTCAGTCAAGTTTACTAAGTCTTTTTAGGGTTTCTGGTCACCTGCAAGGTGCATACCAACTTCCCCTTCCCTGTAAGTCTTCCTTGTCTTTTTATTTTTGCAAAAGAAAAAGAATCTTCATTTCAAAGTTCTTTTTGATTTCCTGAAATACAAGAAGTTTTGTTTATTCAAACGAAAGCAAGTTTTAGTATTTATTCATTTACAATATCTTGAAATATCAATTAGAAAAGTTGAATATACAAAGAGTTTTTTACAAGCTTTGCTTTAATTTTGAAGTTTATTTTTCTTTCAAATGCTTTAAAGTTCTCTTCCTTATTCATCTCTTCATAACACCTTCAATTGCACTACCACAACCTTTGCGTAAATCAAGCCTTGAAATTAATTCTTAATCTAAAATATATTAGACTTTCTATTTGTAGGGTTCACCGACTAGTTTAGGGTTTTAGGGCCTTGAATTAGGTGTGAAGAGGAAACACTTCAAGGCCACTTTAAAACAAAAATTGGAGTCTGATATAGGGAGTGGTTTAATTCCAACATTGTAAGAATTAGTTGGGACCCCTCTCTAACACAGGGGATAAACATGAGGTCACGTGAGGAAAGGTAAAGGAGATAACCCCTCCAAAGATGGACTAAACATAGTGGAGTTTGTATATTGAGAGTCTTTCTCGGGAATAATACCAATCTCATTTTCCTATGGAGCTTCGTGGAACTCGAATCCATTAGAGATCCTCAGTTTTCTTCCAAACCAATTTATTTTGACACCCTTGAAGGGATTCATACTTGTTATCCTGCTCATTACGATCTTCCCGACTATCGACTCTACCCTCCTGGTGACTGACTGCGAGCTGGCAGCCTAGTTTCCCATATTTTACGAACTTACACAGGTGACTTTGGGTGTATATCGTGGTACCTAGGGTGGATGTCGGACCATGCTTCACAGAGTATATCTAGAGGGTGCTCCCATGTTCGATTTTCACTTAGACCGGTTAGTAGCTCTAGTGTCGATTGGCATAACTGTCCTTCCCACTAGTTAGTCGATTGCTTGATTTATCTTTAGGAAAATTTTAGTGTTTGCTCTGTGCTCCCTAGTTTTCCATAGTGAGTTAGTCATTCGTTACTTTGGGCCTATGACCTAAGGTGGTAGACTGTCCACTCTGCCAGTCATGAGGAATTTTCGGTCTTCCTCTTAGAAACATGGAGCTACCTCTTTATAGGCATTGTTTTTTATAACACTGATTCGCTAGAGTTGGTGTGTGAGACTTTTAAGAACTTGAATGATATCGCAAGGGGAGAACCTGTGCATAAGATCTTCATGGCTGAAGTCCCCAATGATACCAACCAAGGAACCCCTTCAAAAGGGGATTCTTTTTCTTTTCCTTTTTTTGGAAACATTGGTGTCCCTTTGATGGCCACTTTGTACATTCCTGGGTTGGATGTGGGACTACCGGTTTGGTTAGGTACCATTCCAAATGTCCTGAACACTCTTGATGCTTCTTAGTTAAAAAAATTATGTCATGGGAATCATGTTGATGTTCCTTTGTCAGCAAAGTATTCTCCTCCTACTTCTTCCTTCCATGGTGAAAGTATGGCTACTAGTAACCAAAAGTCTAAATGAAATAGAAATAGAAAGAATAGGAAGAATAAATCACCAACCTCTGTGAGTCATGTTGGAGATAATTTTTCAACCTATGCAAGTCATGTTGAATACCACCACCTAGCCTCTGCAAGTCATGTTGGGAGTAAACAACCAACCTTTATGAGTCATGTTGGAGATAGGTCATCAACCTCTACAATTCATGTTGAAGACCAACACCCAGCCTTTGCAAGTCATGCTGGGGGGAAAAAGTCCAGTCACTACTAGTCATGCTGGTAATAGGTCTGTAGCCTCTGTGAGTCATGTTATCGAATTATCACCAACCTCTGCAAGTCATGTTGGAGATGTGCAACCAACTACTGCAATTCATGTTGGGGGCATTGATTCTGTTGAGAAACCTAGATGGATAGGACGTAAGCCTAAGTTACCTTGTAAGCTTTGCAAGGGCGATCACCTTACTAATTTATTCCCTGGCCTTCCAGAGGTACGAAGATTTTGTTCCCTATCTGCAAGATCTTTTGATTCTAAGTCTTCTGAGGTTTTGTCACAGCCTATTCAGCCAGTGGTTGAGAAAGTGGTCATGTCAATGCAATATTCAACTGATCCCACTTCCCTTTTGGGGGGTGATGCACCTTTAGACCATGTTGTCTCACAGCCTATTCAACTAGTGGTTGAGAAAGTGGTCACGCCGATGCAATCTTCAACTAATTCTACTCTTCTCTTGGGGAGTGATGTGTCTACCGACTATGTTTTTAGCATTTCCAGCTCAATACTTTCAGAACAAGGGGGCATCCTGCTCACTTCNCCCCCCCCCCCCCCCCCCCCCCCAAAGTCCTAGGATGATTTCCTTTGATTGGAATGACCTTGTTGAGCCTCATCTTCCTTCTTCTGCACCCTTTCAAATAAGGGTTGAAGTTAATTGAAATAACATTTACCGATGTATTATATATGAAGGAGCCTCTACAAGTATTTTATCCTCCTCGGCTTAGAAATCTTTGGGTTCTCTCGGGCTTGCGTCTTCTTTGTATGAGCTGTTGGATTTTGACAGATGTCCTAGTGAATATTTGGGGATTCTTCCTCAGTTTCCTATATCGTTAGGTGGGAATACTGTCCTTGCCAATTTTATAGTGGTGCAAGGCCCGTTAGATTTCAATATGCTTCTCAGGCATGATTATGTATATGCTATGAATGTTGTGGTGTCTACACTCTTTTGGGTGATGCATTTCCCTCACGATGAAAGCATTTTCACTATCGACCAGCTGGCATCTGGTAATCACCATCCTAATTTGACGTTATTTCAGGCTGCCCCTTTATATGTTCCTAGTGTTTGTGTAGACTCTACCTCACAAGACTCCCTCATGAGCATGCTTTGTTGTCTTTCAAGCTTGCTTTAAAATTTGAAAGAAACATCCAACGAGACTGTATTTATTCTTTTCGATCTCGTCTAGATTACTTGAGAAAAGTATCCCCCTGGATTCTTCTTTAAGCCCTTTTCAGACTCTCTAAAAATGAAAATATTGTCGAGCGATCTTGTTGCCCTTCACGCTTGCCAAACTCAAATTTGAAGGCACATATGTCCGATGGTAGTTTACCCCTTTTAGGTCTGGATGGCTAATTTTACAAATAAAGATATTCTCTAGGAACTTCTGTTCGCTAGAAGAGTATTCTCAGGCATAAGTTTAACCCTTTTTCACGCCTGAGGGACTAAATCTTCGAAAAAGAAACATTCTCCTTGGTTTTGGTTTATCACCTTTTTCAGGCCTTAGAGATTACTTACGAAAAAGGAACCCCCCCAGAAATCCATAGTTAATCTCATTTTAGACTCCCTAAAATTGAAAAGATCACTGAGTGACCTTGTTCCTTCACACTCATTAAATTGGTCCAGAAGAACATCTACTGGCATGAGTTGAACCCTTTTTTCAACTTGTAGATTATAGCGGAAAAAGTCACGCCTCAGGAGATTCATCTCTTTGGGAGAGTTCTCCTTAGTTACTTTTATACTTTTTTCAGGATAAGGAGACTAAACTTAGAAAAAGGTTGTGATTCCATAGTTGATCTCTTTTCAGATTCCTTAAAATTGAAAAGATAGCCGAGTGATATTGTCTTTGTCACACTCGTTAAAATGGTTTTGAACAGACATCTTTTTGGCGCAAGTTTAATCCTTTTTCTAACCGACTAGACTAATTCCAAAAAAGGTACTCCCTGGAGTCTTCTTTTGTGTTTTTTCAGACTCTCTAAACATGAAAAAACTACCGAGCTTACCTTCTCTGGGCTTGTAAAAGATTACATAGAAGGGGTCTCACTGTGTCATGCTTAATCACATTGAGGGTCTCATATTTGCTTCTTTGGCCTAATGTTGACTCCATGTTGCTCTCAACTAAACCTTTGAAGCATTTCTTATACGCAATCCTTGTGACACTTTTTGCCTCTACGATCTGACACCTTGACCCATGGAGGAATTTTCTCCAAGTGTCCTTATCCTGCACATGTCTCCTTGCCCTGAGCATTAGTATGTTCCATGCACTTGGAACCAGTTTGCTTACTTGTGACACTCGTTCCTCCTTTATAACGTAGCATTCTTTTATTATTTTTCAATCTCTTTAAAAATTGAAAAAGAAAAAGAAATCAAATATTCTGAAAAGAGGGGACGAGAAATATACATTCTCTTTTCGGCAACAAAGATAGTCACCCTTGGACAAAGCACATCCTTCTGTTTTTTCGTCAAGCATTGGGATCTAGTATGACCTTAGGAATCATTTCTTGCTACATAGAGTTGTGTCCTCCTCCGTTTGATTACTCTTCCAAACATATGGAGAGTTTGCATTGCCTCTTGCATCACAAACTTATGTCAATGTCATGCTTCCTGAGTCTGATCATCTTTCGTGCTTTTGTCTAAGAGAATTTTTACCCAACCTGAGTCGTCCTTTCTGCATTTTGTCTCTTGAGTTTCATGAGTTGACCATCCTGAGATTCTAGTCAAGTCCAGATTTGAAATCGACGAAGTTCTCTGCCTTCTCATCGAGATCCTCCAGTCTTTTCTCGATGGATTTTTGAAGACCTGAGGGTAGTGACTCATACACTCCCATTGTACTCCTACATGATTTTTGAAGATCTTGAATTTGTTTCTCAAGCTATGAAGACCTCATCTCTAGCCACAGGTGCCACTAGTTTCTTGAAGATGCATACTATACTTGTATATCTTTGATTGATTTTGAGATGTATATCCACTGTGTATTGCATGTTGATACACTTCATATAGTTATATGACATGGATCCGCAGTTTATTTGATTGGAAACCATGATTGAGTTCATCCAAAGCATGGGTATGCCCTCCTCGGAGACACAATTGTTGTTTTGCAAATGACACCTCCCGAACTCTGGTCCCGGGATCACTCAATTTTGTGCATTAGTGAATATGTTGTGATGTATTTTGGCCATCAGTTGCTCTTCTGAATTCATGCATTAGGGGGCATCTATTATAGCCCTAAAATTCCCTACTAATGCATACATGGCATTGGCCTTCTTACTTGCATAATTTTCCAAATCACTGCCGAGGAGCTCTATTTAAAAAACCAATTTTTAAAGCATATATGCGCCCTGCACCACTACTGTCTACATACATATGCTTGATTCATGCTAGACAACCCACGTACATACACTTTCTACACACTAAACAACTCGGATATACCTCCAAAAGTTGCAAAAATTAAAAAGTTTTAAGGAATTCTGTGGAATTCACCGGATATTGGAGGTTTCCCAACCATTTCACCAGCTATAGCCCATCCCCCAACCGAATAACCATCCTTTTTTCATATAAAAGGAGGTGTTGGGGTCTCATTTCACAACCAAGCATAATAGTGGTGAAACTTTGCCGAATTTCACTTCCCTTCCTTTCCCAAGCATTTGCAACCTTTTGTGAGTTACTTCCTCAGCATTCTCTCTTCATCCCCTTTTCTTCCATTCAATCCATTCCCTTCCCTTGAGGTGATTAGTATATTGAGAGAAGAGGCTTATTGAAGGTGCACTTGGAGAATTATAAAGAGGAGCCCAGACCAGTTTCACGGAACGGTGGCCAGTAAAGATTGTAAGTTTTAGTCTTTGTTTAATGAATAAAAAATCTCTTTTCCCTATCCCAAATGATGATGTTTTGTTTCTTTTCTTTGATTTATACATAAAATTTGATATCTAACCCTAATTTATGAATAGAAATAGCATGCTTGTATCCTTTTTTTCCTAGTCTTAGATGCAGGTCAACTTTGGGAGGAGACTTGCAGTCTTTGGAGCTATAGAGCTTGAGGAGATCATCACTAGATGTTGGATAAAAGGTACAGTTACCGATATTCTCTTCTACTGCTTTATGTTCATTTATTTTGGTATGTTTGGGGTAGTGTAGAAACTAGATTGACTTTTAGGACGTCATTTTCTCTATCTATATCCTAAACCTTGGTATTGTTATAGGGGGATTTTCCCGCTAACAGTTGGTTAGGTAGTTAGTATCTCCCCTGATGCAGAAAGTCTACATGGAGTGCTTGTAGGTTCCTGAAGAGAGCGAGGAAGTTGGATCAGACAAGTGAGTGGAGAAGAGAAGAAAGAGACAATGCTCCCTAGTAGTGAAGGATATAAAAGGAAGTTTAAGATTAGATAGAGTGTTGGATAACATATTAGGGAAATTATGAGAAGCTATTCAGCTAGTCTGAGAGTTTCAGGTTAGATACCAGCATCGAGATCACCCTTAGCCTGATGTAGTATTGTAATGTATTTGAATATATTCTTGCATTTTGATATTTCTGAGTCCTAAGAAAAGGTGCATGGTGCATTATATGTATTCCCCCTATTGATATAATAATGATATGAGATTTGATGGTTTTCATAGGAAAGTGTTCAATACAAAGTATAATTTTTTTGTGATGAAGTACTTCCATTAATGAATATATGATAGTTAGAATCTATTTTGTGCCTATTACGAATGAGTTGAATTTGGATGTGTATTGTTTTAATTCTTAGTCCTTAATGGAGTATCAATTATGTGTTATATGGATGCCAATTGCAGTAGTGTTTAGTGTGTTTAATCCTTCATCATAAACACAAGACCTTATGGTCTCTGTGATCCTCTATGCATCTCAGGTGATAATTTCCTCGACCTCGGATGAGGATTGATATGTCAGTTCTTTGGGGTTTTGTTTGAAATGCTCTGGATAAACCCTGGGTCTAAACTTCCCCAACATTAGGAAGGTCAATGCACAGATAATTGTGAACCAAAATAACGACAAAATACCCAACAAATGGTTATGTTGTCAGGACCTGAAGTCTTGTTGAAATTGATGGAGGAAAAGAAAAATGTGGTGGCATCCTTCTAATGAGGAAATTCAAGACTATATATAAGCAAAAGAGGACATGTTTTCGTTGTGGGAGATGTAAGGATTGTGGGTGAAAGCGAAGGAAT
Organism: Picea engelmannii; assembly: GCA_009831015.1. Lineage (NCBI taxonomy): Eukaryota > Viridiplantae > Streptophyta > Pinopsida > Pinales > Pinaceae > Picea > Picea engelmannii. The sequence continues at coordinate 543,882 of ML786025.1, read as the reverse complement.
GGAAGGACTGATACATTTACTCAAACAAGCATGAGCTCTTCTCTAGAGAATTTCCATGTCTGCTACATGAATGGTTAAAAATAAAAGTTGTTGTCAATTCGGTCGTGTTACTAGTGGAGCCAATAGTTTGGGATAAAGTTAAACTTGATGGTTTGAAGGCGAGGACAGGTTTGAAAAGAGGCTTGGAGTCAAAGATACCAGTTGTGGAAATATTAGTAGTGAGGCCTTGAGTGGCGAAGCCCATACCCTTTGGTTGTTGCAGTATGTCGCAACCTTGAGAGAGTTGAGAGGGCCCAAGAATGGTGTGTGGATGCAAATTTTTGATGCATCAAGGGAGTCTAAGGAGGAAATTTCACATGGTTATGCACTAAAAAAAAGAGAAGATGTCACAAAACTCCATGAGGCACGAATATGAAGAGAATGTGGTACTTAATGTAGTGGAAATATGTTGAGCAAGAAAGAGACTCACCCACGAAGTGGCAGCATGCTGAGTAGAGAAAGAGATTATGTAAAAATTGGTAGTGTGCAGATCTAATCGGGAGATGAGGCATGAAGTGGTAGTGCTTGGATCGTCCTAGGGGCAGGTGCACACAATTTTTGGTGCATAGTTAGGTCTAGAAGAAAGGGAGCAGATCATCGGTGCACCAGAAGAAACAAAAGATGGATTCTCCCCTAGTGGTGGGGGAGCTGAGTCGGTATTTTTGGATGGTCTTGTGCAGATGAAAATTGATAGCTCCTTAGGTCACCTTAATAGAAGTTTCATAAGAATATGGTCCTACCCCCCTTTGTACCTCCCCCCTCATGCATTTTTAATCAAGAAGAAACCACAATAGATAACAGAGATATTGGAGTTGAAGAAAGAGAAGAAGAAGAAAGAAGTGAAAAAGCAAGTGAAGAGGAAGGTGAAGTCAACAATACTTTACCTCAAGTGATAGTTGTGTGGAAATATCCCACCAATAATAGTTGGATAAGAAGAACTACTTATAGTTCCAAGATGGAGAATCAAGACAATACATTGAGGTTACATGTATTCCATGAAATGGGAAAAGACAATGCAGAGAAACATTGGTTCACATGTGAAGCAATATGGTCTATGAAGAGAGTTATAGATGATGCGACGAAGATCACACAATTAGAGACTACATTTAGGGATAGGGCCCTGACATGGTACATGAAATACAAGGTCATTATGCCAGCATGATAGGCAAGGTACCTCACTGAGGTCAAGCAAGCTCTCGTTTGAGAGTTTCAGAAGCTGAAGTTTGAGTCCCAATGTATAACAGAGTTCAAAGAGATCAAACAGAAGGAAGAAGAGACTATTTGGGATTATGACTAGTAGTTCAATATTTTTTTGGATAGGATGACATTCCAGATCCAGGATGTGTAGCGCTGAGAATGGTTCGTTGTTGGGTTTATCCTCCATATTCGAGTCCTTCTCACCCAAAAAAAGGTGACAATTCAAGCCGAGGTTGTTGAAATCATGATGTGATGGGAGGCTACACCAGGAGGCGTAGAAACATTGGCTAGGTTGGCATAGGTGTAGTCACAATTGGCCAACCTAGTAATCTAGTTGCAAGATATGGAAAAAACTAAAGTCTTGCACAATCATGTATGGTTCACTACCTTCTAGTCAGAGGGGCATCATCAAGATGAGTGCCCAATCCTTCTAAATTATATGCCTCCAGTCCATTTCCATCCAGACAATCCAAATGGTGTGATATCTACAGATAGTGAATAAATGGGCCACCCCGCTGTCCCACATTACATAAACATCAAATGACAACTCACACCCCCTTTTATGAATTCTATAAGTCTGTTGGACATGATGTCAATAGTTGTTGCTCCCTCCATTTGATGCAAGATAACACCCAAGAAGCATTCCAGGTGCAAGAGGAGATAAAAGGTGGTGAGTGTAGTGGTGTATACAAGGATTTATATCAGGGAGGACCCTGAGGTGGATATGGGTGCGGTCATGGCCATTTATATGGAGGAGGAGGTGATAGACCCCCCACATGTTTCAATTACGGTGAAATTGGTCATGTATCACGATTATATACTAAGACACACAATCTTTGTGCCTTAGTTACAGTCATGATCATACTACAAAATATTGTCCCAACTTGCTAAAGAACTAGAAAGATAAGAATACTGAATGTAACATGGTGCATGCAGAGTTGTGCCAGAAAAAAATAAATAATGGGGAAGCAGACGTCCGAGTCGTAACCCATGGAGGGGCCAAGACAAGAGGATAATTTTAGCATGGTGAAGGCTTAGGTCAATGAATGGACGTGAAGATCAAGAAGGAAACCTAGCCCCCCCTAAGTTTGATGCTTCTTAGCAGAAGCAATTTTTGCGTGATTCACATAGAGCCATTGAAGAAGAGAGAGCACACAAAGAGATGAAACGCATGACTCAAAGGTCTCTGGAAGAGGCACAGATCTAGGAGGAGGTGTAAATAGTAATGCAAAGGTCATTGGAGGAGGCATGGATCCATGAAGAGGTGCAGTGGGTGATGCAAAGGTCACTGGAGGAAGCCCATGCACGTGAAGAATTGCAACGCGTGACACAAAGGTCTTTGGAAGAGGCTCATGTACGTTAGGAGACCCAATGCGTGACCCAAATATTTATAGAATAGGCACGCACATATACTAGGATGCAACATGTTGAGAAAAATGCATATGCAAAACAGTGTCAAGAGGAGTTTTAATGTATAGCATGCAAAAAATCCTTATGCGACCTAGGTCACATGGCAGAAGTCAAAGATCAAGTCAATAACTTATTGCACTATTGTTTGCATTTTCTTAGAGATTTAGAGGCTACAAGTAATTTAACCCAAATTTTGATTTCTTGAATGAAGGAAAAAGGAGAAAACACCACTGTATTAGCTCCACCGCTCAAAAGGGATGTTTTCTAGGTCAGCAAGCAAAAGAAAACTGGCGATGAATTTAAGATGACAGTAGAGCTTGGTGGGTATGACATGGATGGATTCATGTTGGATCTGGGATTTGATCTGAATATTTTACCCAAGAAGCATTGGTAAGCAATGGGTAAGCCTAAGTTGGTTTTTTTACCCATACATCTCTAGTTATTTGGAAACAAGTACAAGATCTATCCCATAGGCTAGCTGGAGCAAGTTGAAGTGAATATTGAAGGGGTGAAAACAAAGGTTGATTTTGAATTCATCAAGATAATGGATGATTCTTATCCCTATCTTGAATTGTTGGGAATCAAATGGTCCTTTGAAAATAATGTGGTGTTGAACTTAAAGAAGAGGTAGATGTCCTTTGAAATTGACACCCTGTGCATGGTCATTGTTGGAATACTGAGGGGGGGGGGCTGAATCAGTATGAGCACTTTTACCACTTTTAAGCACAATATATAAACTTCAACTTAATCAATGATATATCATCAGTATATCATCAATATATCATGATCATATAAACATAAAAAACATCACATCAAGTACAAAGTACACCATAATTTTGGAAACCCAAACAGGAGAAAACCATGGAATGATTTATTGTATATCAAATAGTACATCCATTGGAAGCACCAAATTATCAATTCTCTAGCTACAACTAGAAGGAGGATACAACCCCCTATTTATAGGGTCCAACCTGAAGGAATCTACAACTCCCTGAATTTTATGGCTCTAACCAAAAGGAGGCTACAACCCCTTGATTATTTGGCTCCAACCTGAAGGAAGCTCCAACTCCCCGATTCTCTGGCTCCAATCGGAAGGAGGATACAATCCCTTTTCCTTTCCCCATCCTACCACACTGGAATATAAATGTAGACCAACTATAAATACCACAATGGCACTGCCACTGTCATTGCCACTGTCACTACCACTGTCACTGTCACTTCCACTGTCACATCAACATGTCACTATATCCAACCTCTCACTGATCAACATGTCCAATCTGTCACTGTCACCGATACTCAACCAGATCCTCTCACATGGATCATACACTAAGGATACCTCTCAACTAGATGTCCAACATCACCAACACATGCCTCTACCAAGCATGTACCAAGATAACCAACATACCATCACTATATATGTGTCTCAACCATGTACCAAAGCATGTAACAAACCATTAACTTATACCATACCACACATCAACCATGTACCACAACCTATTCCAAATTGTGCATCAACCATGCACCATAACCTATACCATATGCCTCAACCATAAACCATGTACTTCAACACCATGCCAAGTACCAATCTTGTATCATACCATGTATCAACCATGTACATCAACAATGTACATCAACACATGTACCATACCGTGTACCAACAATGTATCTCAACCATATACCATATCACTCAATCATGCGATACACCATGTACCATAGGATATGTCAAAGAAGTACCATCAATGGTGTACCTCAAAAAAGTACCAAACAACCAAGATCATATACCAAGCATATGCCTCAACCATGCACCTAATATGTGCCTCAAGCATGTGCCAATGCCTCAACAATATACCAAAGACTTTCCTCAATAATGAACCATAACATCAACAACATGTAACCCTAGAAACATGCGTATAAACATACCTGTAACTCTATAGAAGACCTGGTGTATGTGATCAAAGACCTGCAAACCTTCCTCAACTTCATCAACAAGAGAATATCATCTTCATCAAACTTTACCTTAGTCTCACGAGACTAGATTTTGGATTATCACAAACCCTAATTTTCAACACACATAACTCCATACGTGTAATGAATAAGGTTTGAGACTTGTACCCAATATTGTTCAATATCTTATATTCAATTCATCCAAGTTTCACTGCTTGGAACATCCCAGAAAAGGAGTTATAGCAAAAATGATAGACCTTGCTGAATTCTGGCTTATTCTAGATAGCTAACTTGTAGAGCATGTCACATGTGGAATATTTGATATCTAGATCTAAAAATCATACACAACATACTAATTATACTTAAAGGTAAGATGACCTTTAAATAACATACCTTAGAACACATCATCACAAGACTTCATCCTCCCTTGGAATTTCCCCCTTCTTTACTTCATATTCCCTTTGAAATTCGCCTCATATCTCCTTGGTTTCCTTAGATAAGAATCACTCACTCACTTAGATAGATATTCAATAAACTTGTGTATACAAATTAGAGGCTCTTTACGTGTATTTATATTTTTCTAAGTGACTTATTTACTCAACTTTATCGATGACTTGTAACTTCTTGTTTACAACCACTTTATTCTTTCATTAATGACTTGCAACCAAGTAGGGGATTCTTAACCCATATTTGGGGCTTCCAACTTCATGACCTCATAAATCCTCAACCATGAGGAACCACGTGGCATACCACCTATCACTGGAAATAACATGATGGGGACTATCCATCCATGAGTGAGTTACCTTCATTTACATTGTCATTCATGACCTTTTTTCTTGATCAACTTCGGGTTCCATAAATACACCTTTGAGGATTCATGTAGACTTCTTCAAATTCACTTGACTAAATCACCATCAATATCGATCATACAAATGAAAATCAAATGTCCAAAAATATTATACACATCTCTAGACCTCTCCAAGGGTTGAAATCAATCTCTAAGGGTTGACATCAATGAAAACCAACTATCCATCAATCTCCCCCTTTGGCATTGATGGAAACACCAACATTGATGGAAACACTAATGACAACACTCATGCTCCCACTTTGACCATTGATCCTCATCAATGTTTCTCACTCTCCCATTTTGACATCAATGGCAAAGGGTATCTCTGCTTGGGGATGATCCTCTTGTCTTCATGCCTATGTTTTTTCTCTTTATTCCCATGCCTTTGTTATTTATCTCCTTCTTTAACAAAATGATAACTCCCCCTGTCGATATGTCTCCCCCCATATGCATGCTACTGATATGGTCTCTATCTCTGATTATTTCTCTTCCTTTGACTTCTCTTCACGATGTCATGTAGATCAATGTAGGGATACCTGTATATGTTTCCTTTCCTCTTTTCCAGTGCTTGCTAATTGTCCATTGGTGCTTCCTCTTGTAACTCTTTGACATATATAAAAATCATTCATTACTTGATTCATTGTCTTTTCATGTTTAATTGACCATACTTGTTCAATGATTTCCTTCTGATGATATAGCTTTTGCAGACAGTTTCTCTTTCTGTGTACTACTATTTATTTTCCTTTATGTCACCCACTGATTCCACTAATTCCAATTGTAAATAAGTTTCTATGCATCTTCTCCGACCCATGTTTTGTGTACTTGCTAACGATCTCATAAATCCATCTCTATCCATATGTCATAATATGTCGATAACTATGCTACTCCACTGTCCACAATGATGGCTCATCTGTCATTTTTCACTTCTGCTATTTGACTGCTCTGAATCTGTCTCTGCAAATACTTAAAAGATGCTCAAAGGATGGTTCTTTGATATGTATTAGCTACTACACTGACTCCCCCTATTCAATATTCATATATATTGGGAGTCTCCAAGATGAATGGATCGGAACAACACCTACTCTGATGAAGAGTAATATTCCTCTTCTTCTGTGGATTCATCATCTTGCTTTTCATCCTCTTCCTGAATTCATACATTTTCTTCCTAAATTTTGACTTCATCCTCTTCCTAGATTCTGTCATCTTCCTCTTGGCCCGTGAATTCATTATGATCTTTCACTATTGTAAATATCGTGAGTACGATCTCTAGGACTTGGTCTTCATTCGCTTGCTCTTCTTTCTTTTCATTTCTTTTCCAAACTTTACTATATATGACATTAGTGTTTTCCTTCATGGGAGGCTCTATCACGCTTCTACAATTTCAAGCTATGTGTCAATAGTTATGGCATTTGTAACATTCAATATTATGTGGAGCCACATAATCATTTATTGCTTGAACATTTCTTTCATAATCCCTAAAATCTCTATCTTTATATCAAAGTTAGAACAATTAAAACAATGACCATAAAATAAATTTACATACGTGGGAGTGAATGATCTTCTTTGTGGTGTAGTCCTTTTGGGTTCCTGTCTTGGATGATCATGATTGACATTTCTTTGCTATGAATGTAGAAGGTATTTTGTATTCACTCCTTTCTGATTCTTTTTTACTATGATTCCTTCCTTTGACAACTTTTGCATAACTCTTTTGTTATGTTTCTTTCATCATGGAGCTTGAACCTTTCTTAGTCTGCATCTAGTTATATCCTAGTACATACCTATCATAGTATGGACTTTGCTTTCTGATGATATTATCCAATGTTTTGGTGCTATTCCAATACATGTCCTTCTTCTCAAGATATTTTCTTAAAGTGACTACTTTGCTTCCAGCATTTCAATTATCTTCTCCTTTTCTTCTAGCTGACTTCTGAGTATTTCTTCAATCCTTCTATCTTCTTCTACCTGGACTTTCAACTTCAAGATTATCTGCTTCACTTCCTCTGAGTTGAAATTATGGGATCCTTTATCTTTGGTTCTTCCTTGAGTTACTTGTTTTTCTTTCTTTCTTTCCTTAGTTCTTCTAAGTCACTAATTAATTCTTCTCTAAGATCAACTTCACCTTCTTCTTCAGAACCATCAGAGGTTATTTTCTGATTTTACCTAGCCATAAATAGTAACTTTTATGAATCACTATCACTTTCATCATCTTCGTCAAATGATGAACTATTTTATCTTGAGTAGAGATTTGTCTTGAAGGCTTTCCTATTATCTCTTCTCTTGTTTCCCTTTTTATATTTATTTTCTTTCTTGGGAACTTCTTCATCACTTTCTAACTTCTTAGTGTAAGGAAATTTATTAGCAAAATGACCAATTCTACCACAATTGAAACATTTCAAGGGAAGCATACCTTTGTACTTGTCGGTTCCTCTCTTCAAATTCCTTAAAAAGTTGGCTACTTCTTCATCCTCATTTGAATCATCACTACAGTTGCAATTTGGCTTTGACTCGGGATTTGTCTTCTTCTTTGTCTTCTTAGATGCTTTGAAGGATGCTTTTGTCTTGGATGGATTTTCCTGGTTTGTTCTCATTTCATAAGCTGTAAATATTCCATGTAGCTCATCCATGATTATTGTACTCTAATATTCTCTTTCTTATAGTGCTTAAATATTAGGATAAAATCTTATTGGAATATATCTCAGTACCTTTTGAACAATTATAGATTCATCAACTTCTTCTCCCAATCCTTTAATTGCGTTCATTGTTTCATCAACTCGTAAGAAGTAAGTTGCAATGTCTTTAATTTCCTTCATTTTCAACTGTTTAAATTGACCTCTGTAAGTATGAATCTTGTCTTCCTTGACTTTGGCATCTCCTTCATAAACATTCTGAAGTTTGTCCCAAATTTCCTTTGCAGAATTGCAATGCATAACTTTGATATATATTGAATCAACCAGACAGTTCAAGATAGAATTTTTATCTCTCGAATTTTTTTGACTAAGTTTCTTTCCATTGTTATTTGTTGGAGGAGTGGCATGATCTTTATATCTGTCTACCATTGATTACCAAACATCAAATCCCTATGCTTGTACATATGTTTTCATCTTTCTGCTCCATAATGCATAGTTTTGTCC
>ML786025.1:520566-535151 GCA_009831015.1 Picea engelmannii | reverse complement strand
CTTTTACCACTTTTAAGCACAACATATAAAATCAAACTGAATCAACAGTAATATATCCTGAGAATATAAACATAACCAACATCAGATAAAGTACACAATACACCAAAATTTACATGGAAACCCAAACATGAGAAAACCATAGAATTCTTTCTTATATATCAAAGAATACATTCATTGGAAGCACTAACTTCCCAATTCTCTAACTGCAACTGGAAGGACGCTATGGCCCCCTATTTACAAGATCCAACCTGAAGGAAGCTACAACTCCCTGAATTCTCTAGCTCCAACCAGAAGGAGGCTACAACCCCCTGATTCTTAGGCTCCAACTTGAAGGAAGCTCCAACCCCCTGATTCTCCATCTCCAACCAAAAGGAGGCTACAAACCCCTTTCCTTTCCCTGTCCCGACGCCCTGAAATATAAATCTAGACCTACTATCACTACCACAATCACTGCCGCTATCACTGCAACTGTCATATCAATCTCTAACTTGTCAACTTGTCACTATATCCAACTTGTCACAAATCAACCTATCCAATATGTCATTTTCACTGATACTCAACTAGATCCTCTCACATGGATCATGTACCAAGGACACCTCTCAACTAGATGTCCAACATCACAAACACATGCCTCTACCAATCATGTACCAAGGTCACCATCATACCATCACAAGTTATGTGTCTCAATCATGTACCAAAGAATGTACCAAACCATGAACATGTACCATACCAAGAATCAACCATGTACCACAACCTGTGACAAACCGTGCATCAACCATGCACCATAACATGTACCATATGCCTCAACCATCAACCATGTACATCAACACCATACCAAGTACTAATCCTATACCATAGCATGTATCAACCATGTACATCAACAATGTATATCAACACTTGTACCATACCATATACCAAAAATGTATCTCAACCATATATACCATATCACTCAATCATGCCATACACCATGTACCATAGGATATATCAAGCAAGTACCATCAATGGTGTACCTCAACAAAGTACCAAAAAACCAAGATCATATACCAAGTATATGCCTCAACCATGCACCTAATATGTGCCTCAAGCATGTGCCAATGCCTCAACAATATACCAAATACTTGCCTCAAGAATGCACCATAATATCAACAACACGTAACCCTCGAAACATGCATATAAACATACATGTAACTTTGTAATAGACCTGGTGTATGTGATCATAGATCTGCAGACCTTCCTCAACTTCAAGAACAAGAGAATAACATCTTTTGTTGGAAACACCGACCACACAGAGAGGGGGGGGTGAATCAGTGTAGGGTTATTTTCACACTTCTTTAAAAAACACCTCATTATTCATTACTTTCACTTATAAATAACATATCTTAGTAAGAAACATCCTCAATAAACCATCACCATAAATAAAACAAGGAACACAACATATATATAAGTTTCTTTTGTATTATGGACTACAATCCTTGGGGTTTATCAACATCAACTGAATAGAGAAAAAACTCCATAAGAAGATCAACTCTCACTGCAATAATCAACCTACAGTTATCAGCACCAACTAAGAAGAGGAATCCAATCCTCAAGTACAAGAACCATCTTGTAGACAAAATTCAATCTATCAACAGGTACACAACCTGTCAGTTGTGCATCCCACATATGTACATGACCTTCCAATAGTCTGGCATGCGTATGTACATGCTCTTCCTTCTGTCAACCTACATACACCTTCAGAAACTAGGGTTTCTAAAACTTCAACCTTCTGGCCCTTTAGACCCTTTCTGCCTCTGTCACTGCAATCTGCCTATCACTGCCCAATCTATACCATAACCAATCATGAACATATCTATACCATCCAACAAACTATGCATGCTCCTCATGCATACACAATTACATATCATGGACATCTCTTCAATTAGAACTGAACTGAACTACTCAACCAACCAACTACCATATTCAGACATCAATACAACCATAAAAAAATGCTTCAAGCATTCACCATGCCATGAGAAAGTCTAAATATCAATACAATATGAATCTATACCAGAACCTCTATAGCAGATCTGAACTTGTAGGATGTTGATCTGGAACTTGTTTCAAACTTCAGGAACCTGACACCAACACTTACTCAAGCTTCCATGACTCTTCCCATATGTACGTGACCTTTCCTTTCTTTAGATTGTGTGTGTATGCACCCTAGATTTATTCATCCCACGTATGTACGCTCTCTAGCTCACTACAACCCACGTACAACTTTAGAAAACTAGGGTTTTATGAACCCCTAAAACTTTCACCATCAAAAAATCAAACTTACGGAACTCCTGATGCGTCCATGAGTACTTGCAATAAATCTTTCACCAAGAATGAATCTTCAATAGACTCAAGAGATTTTCTCACAAGAGACCCTTACTCTGTTATTTATGCTTCTCCAAGTAGCTTCCTGATCTAACCATCTCTAACCAACTTCCTTCTTTTTGGGGCTAAACGACTTCTGACCACTTGTCCACTTATAACTACTTTCTCCACAAATAGTAACTTTTCCAGTTCTAGTTGCAACTAATTTATCTTTAATTTTTTTGTTGTTGCAACCACTTAACCCATGACTAACCACTTTGACTTGTCAACTTCTTCTAGGAACTTCTAGAATAATTATACTTCTTTGACATTCTTGACTTGTTTGACCTTATAGGGGCTTCTAGATAACACATGAGGGTTCTCCAACTTTTCAAGGGCATAACACTCTAACCATGAATATTTATTCAATGTTTCACATATCACTGGAAATGGCATGAATAACACTATCCATCTATAATAGTCTCACTTACAAATTCATTGATCTTCATTACATTATTCTACAATCAACCTTGGGTTCTTTAACCACACATCTAGGATGACTCAACCACTTAACCATTTGGACATCACAAGCATCTTCCCGTGAGGGCTTTCACCATAGGGGACCACTTTGGAGTTCATTCATTTGGTACTTCCTATCAACTATGATATGACATCAATGATACAACTTCTTCCTATCAACCAACACATCACTATGACACCATTTGAAATGAATTACATCCATGACCACATGATACAAAAATCAATACAACACTGATATTACTATGACAAGACATCAACCCTTTGACATCAATCCCTTGACATCAATGACAACATAATACAACAATATCCCCCTTTGGCATTGATGGAAACACCAACATTGATGTCAACACAAATCATTGATTGCAACATGTTGAAATGTCAATGCTCATGCTCCCTCTATGATTATCCCTCTATGATGGTTTCCAATCATCTCTCCTCCTAAAATCATGTTATTGCAACTAATCATGGGAAGAAGAATAACTCCCCCTGTGGGTATGTCTCCCCCTATCTTCTCTACAAGATGAACAATATGAAATCTTATTCTACTGCAAATGCTACTGCTCAATCAGAACATAGATCAACTTCTCAAGAATTATTTTCTCTTCTTGTGATGATCCTTAGACCTATTCATGCATCAACCATATAAACTCATGCCACACCATACATCAAGTGTATGTCAATCATACATACTATTTCATGCATCAACCATAAAGCAAAAGATATGTCAACAATGAAGCAGTCATGTACATCATGTGCCATACCATGTTCCAACCATGCACAACACCCATGTACATCAACCATGTACATCAATACCATACAATGATATCTCATCACTGAAGTATATATATGTCAATAATATGTGAAAAAAGTGAACCAAACATATATAAGTATCATCAACAAGCGCCTCTATCAATGTACCAACAATATTCCAACCATGTGCAAAATCCATGTACATCAACCATGTATACAAATACCATACAATATATCATAAGACATCATCAATGGAGTGTATCAACCATAAGACAAGAACATGTGCCAACTCTACACCAATCCATATGCCTCAAAAAAGGGTCACATCACTCATGATCTGCCTCTACCATGAACTACGTGTCAAAACCATGTGTCAAGAAATGTATCTCAATCATCAAGCATCAATCATATGTACTGGCCATGTACCATGAAAGATATGCCTCAAAAACCATTCACTACAACAAATACTAAGCATCCAATAGTATCTCTACCAAAATTGTGCTTCAATAGATCAATGATATCTCTAGCCAACATCACATCATCATGATATATCTCATAACGAAAGTGCAATAACTTCACTAACATAACCAATACTGTTCCTCAATAGAAAATGCCTCAATACACATTATAGGGTTAGTACCATGCATCCATGATAGACATCAAGCATATTCTCCAATATTCAACCACATATAATCATCATACATGAACCAAACACATATAATCATGAATGCCTTCAACAAACCATGTCAGACCCTACAAAACATAGTTATACCATCAAACCATGCTGCAACACATCTGCATAGCCTTCTTTCCAAGGCTTTTACCATATATACCAGCCTGTTCTACAGACAACTCGCATATGTATGTGATATTTCTATAGGTCACCTCGCGTATGTACGTGACTTCTCCCATAGGAGCCCATGTATACTTCAGAAAAATTCAAGCTTGATCTTGCCTCATGGCTGCCATTATGTTCTGGTTGTTCAATCTTCTTACTCAACTTTTAAGAGTGTCCTAGCTTCTCAGAACTTAAGCTTTGAACTTCCATCTTTTCAATATTGTTTCCCTTCCTTTCTTCATGAGTTGTTCTTGCCATGCTATATGAAACATTTCTCATGGATTTTCTTCTTGTGTTCCAACATCTTATCATGTTATTGAATCTTCTAGCATCTTTCTTTACATAATGTGTGCAATCTAAATCTTTGTGACCATATTCATTACATGTGAAAACAATGACCTTTGAACACATTTTCATACCTTTGATTTTGTATCAACCTTGAAGGTGTCTCTCTTCTGAATTTTCTTTGAGGTCTAGGCCTTTCTTCTTGATGTCTTCCTTCACTTGCAACTTTACTTTCACCTTTTGAAAATGAAGGACCTGCATCATGCTTCTTAGAAGTGCCAACTTTAGAGTGTGTAGCTTCCTTGTTGTATCGAAGACATGATTTATCATTTGGTAATCTTTGGCTATCTAGGATCTCATCCAATATTATTGAGTTGTTCATGAACTTGATGTGAGTGTTTGACTTCTCTACTTTCTTTCTAAGATCAACAACTTCAAATTCCAACTTATGACATGACTCTTCCTTCTCATTTATTTTATTTTTCAATGGTTCCTCTATCATTTTGGCTTCTTCAATTTCGGTCTTCATATTGACATTAACTTCAAGACTTTTGCTAAGCTCATCATCTACCTTCTTCTTTTCTTCTGCTTGAATAATTATATCATTTTTTAGTCTTTTGATCTATTCATCCTTTTCTTCTAATTGAGTCTTTTTACTTTCTTCTTGTTCTTTGAGCATTTTCTATAGGGTCATGATCTGCTTTGGGTACTTTTCTAGGACTTCATTGGTGTACTTTTCATGATACTCAAAAGCAATTGAATAATGTCCTATTTCCATGCCAACATTGCCTAAATCAGATAAATCCTTTTATTTAAACATCAACTCTTCTTCCTCTTCATCTAAAAAAACCACTTCTAGATCTTCTTCTTCATTTGTAGAGGAACATTCAACATTATTAGAATTAGAATCATTGCAATCAAAGGTTTTTGGAGAGAATTTACCTTCATTATCCTTGATGGAATTGTCTTGTTTGTTTTGATATACCTTCTTTATATTCAACCACAAATCCTTGGCAGAAGTACATTGTCCCATGCTTTCTTTGACAAAAATTGAGAATCCATTGAAAGTGGTCTTGAGAGCTAATGCATCATTCTTATTTTATTCCTTTTGAACTGCAAACTTTGACTTATTCTTCAAGGGAACCCATCCACCAATAGTTTCTTTCCAAACACTTGCTCCTTTTTCCTTCAAATACCCTTCCATTTCTATTCTCCATGCTGAATAACCTGTCTCATCAAAGATTGGAACTTCATCATCCATTTGTGTGTCCATGGATCTCCTCCAAGATTGTTAATTCTTATAGTGAAGGGCTTCTCTGATACCAATTGTTGGACACACTGACCACACTGAGAGGGGGGGGTGAATCAATGTAGGGTTCTTTTCACACTTCTTTACAAAACACCTCATTATTCATTACTTTCACTTATAACTAACATATCTCAGCAACAAACATCATTAATAAACCATCACCATAAAGAACACAAGGAACACAACATACATGTATAATTTTCTTTTGTATTATGAACTACAATCCTTAGGGTTTATCAGCATCAACTGAATAGAGAAACAAATCCAAAAGAGCACCAAATCTCACTGCAAGACTCAACTTGCAAATCTCAACACCAACTGAGAAGAGGAATCCAATCCTCAAGTACAAGACCCAACTTGTAGACAAAATTAAATCTATCAATAGGTACGTGACCCGTCAGTTGTGTAGGTCGCATATGTACATGACATGCTAATAGTGCTACATGTGTATGTATGTGTTCTTGATTTTGTCATCTTGCATACACCTTTAGAAACTAGGGTTTATAAAACTTCAACCTTCTGGCCCTTCAAACCCTTTCTGCCTTTGTCACATTCACTTGTGATTTGTCACTACAATTTTCCTATCACTGCCCAATCTATAGCATAAAAAATCAAAAAAATATCTATACCATCCAACAACCTATGCATGCTCGTCATGCATACATAATTACAGATCATGGACATCTCTTCAATCAAAATAAAACTGAATTACTCAACCAACCAACTACCATATTTACAAATCAATACAACCATACAAACAATGCCTCAAGCATTGACCATACCATGAGAAGGTCTAAATATCAATACAATATGAACCTATACTATAACCTTTGTAGTAGATATGAACCTGTATTATTCTAATCTGGAACTTGTTTCAAACTTCAGGAACCTGTCACGAACACTTACTCAAGATTCCATGACTCTACCCATATCTACGTGACCTTTCCTTTCTTCAGACCGCACGTGTACGCACCATGGATTTCTTCAACCAGTGTATGTACTCACTCTAGCTCATTGCAACCCATGTACTACTTCAGAAAAATAGGGTTTTTTGAACCCCCAAAACTTTCATCATCAAAAACTCAGACTTACAAAACTCTTGATGCATCCATGAGTACTTGCAATGAATATTTCACCAAGAATGGATCTTCAATATACTCAAGATATTTTCTCACAAGAGACCCTTGCTCTCTTATTTATACTTCTTCAAGTAGCTTCCTCATCTAACCAACTCTATCCAACTTACTTATTTTGGGGGCTAACCCACTTCTGACCACTTGTCCACTTATAACTACTTTCTCTAGAAATAGTAACTTTTCCACTTCTAGTTGCAACTAATTTATTTTAATTGTTTTCTTGTTGCAACCACTTAACCCATGAATAACCACTTTGACTTGTCAACTTCTTCCAGGAACTTCTAGAATAATTTGATTTCTTTGACCTTCTAGGGGCTTATAGATAACACATGAGGGTTCTCCAACTTCTCAAGGCCCTAACTCTATAGCCGCGAGGAGTTATGTGATGTTCCACATATCATCAAAAATGACATGACGAACACTATCCATATAGAATAGTCTCACTTAAACAATAATTGATCTTCATTACATTATTCTACATTAAAACTTGGGTTCCTTAACCACACATATAGGATGACTCAACCACTTAACCATTTGGACATCACAAAGCGTCTTCCCCTGAGGGATTTCACCATAAGGGGACCACTTTGGAGTTCATTCATTTGGTACTTCCTATCAACCATGACATGGCATCAATGATACAAATTCTTCCTATCAACCAACACATCACTATGACAATGCTTGACATCAATTACATCAATCCTTTGACATCAATTACATCCATGACCACATGATCCAACAATCAATACAACAATGGTATTAATATGACAAGACATCAATCCTTTGACATCAATGATAACATAATACAACATCTTCATCAAACTTTACCTTAGTATCACGGGACTATTTTTTGGATTTGTCACAAACCCTAACTTTAAACAAGCATAACTCGAAGTTTCATTGCTTGGAACATACTAGAAAAGGAGTTATAGAAAAAATGGTATACCTTGTTGAATTATGGCTTATACTAGAGAGATAAATTGTAGAGAATTCCACACATGGAATACTTGATATCTAGATACGAAAATAATAAAAAAAATACTAAGGAATGTAATCTATCCAATGCATTTGGTATCACCGAATTTGGATCCTTGATGAAGAATTTATGACTATTTTACCCAGAACACCTATTTGAGACTATCATCAGGACTAGCCAAAAGCCCTATTTTCCACAGAGTGTAATTCAAAAACTATAATGACCCAGACGCTGAAATTTTTACCATAGGTACCTTGACCTGTATTCTCAACCACCTTCATGTTTCTCTATTTGAATCACCCTAAAAAAAAATTTACATTGAAAAAGGTAAGATGACCTTTAAATAACATACCTTAGAACACATCATCACAAGACTCCATCCTCCCTTGGAATTTCTCCCTTCTTTAATTCATCTTCCCTTTGAATTTTTCCTTAGATCTCCTTAGTTTTCTCAGATAAGAATAACTCACTCACTTAGACAAATATTCAATAAACCAGTGTGTACAAATGAGAGGCTCTTGGTGTGTATTTATACTTTTCCAAGTGAGTTCTTTACTTAAATTTAGGGCTGACTTGTAAATTCTTGTTTACAACCACTTTACCCTTTCATTAATGAATTGCAACCAAGTAGAGGCTTATTAAACTATCTTTGGGGCTTCCATGGGGGCTTCTTAACCCATATTTGGGGCTTCCAACTTCATGAACTCATAAATCCTCAATCGTGAGGAACAATGTGGTGTACCACCTATCACTGGAAATAGAATGATGGGGACTATCCATCCATGAGTGAGTTACCTTCATTTACACTGTCTTTCATGGAAATTTTCCATGATCAAATTCAGGTTCCATAAAGACACATTCGGGGCTTCATGTATACTTCTTCAAATGCACTCAATTAACTCACCATCAATCTCAATCATACAAATGACAATCAAATGTACAACAATATTATCCACATCTCTAGACCTCTCCAAGGGTTGACATAAATCTGTAAGGGTTGACATCAATGACAACCAACTGTCCAAACCAACTTTCCAACAATTGTGCCAATATATCCATATGAGGGAGATCATTACAATGATCCTATAAACAAGGATGTGTAGAGTTCAATTATTGAAAACATTTACAAAATCACAGGGCACGGGGAGGACTACGTCAACCCCACCATAGATGAAGAATTGAGTTGGAGTAGTTTCAGATCTTATGACACATATTCTAAGGATGCACTGGCTAGATGGTAGAACAAGGTTTATGATTTTTCAACAAGGAGATGTGCGTAAATCACAAAGGCAATGCGATGGATCGCATCTGAACTTTCTGAAGCCTTGCAATTTGGTGGCACCAGACCAATGGAGACATTCCTAGTACAAATAGAGAAAATCATTCCCTCGGAGAAGAGACTTTAGGCCATGGATGTCGTAGTTCGAGGAACCCCGATACAACGGTGGGAGACCCACCACCCAACTATCTAGAGTTGGGAGAAAGTCGTCGAGTTTATAAAGGTTTGGTTTGAGCCTATTGTCAACATTGATCTAGCCAATTGATATAAGGGAACTAAGGACTCTCAGGAACATATCTCATTCTGTGAACAACAGTAGACTACTAAGAACATCCCTCAATCCTAATGGGTCCCTCGATTTATCCGTACCCTATATATGGTATATTCAGGAGGAGCTTCGAAGGAAAATAGGTGAGTGGACCCATATGAGCTCCCAGTTTTTGGTGACCTTCCAGTTCACCGTCAATAATCCATTTCTCAACAACGCCCTTAGTTGGGTAAAAAAAATCATTTTTCATCAACAACCTAAGGTTGTTGGCCCTAGAGTGGTATGCTCCTACCACCAGTCAGTGGCTAAAATTAAATAAGTAGTACTTTGCTGGAAAAGACCTCTGTGACATCCAAATCGCAGAATCAGAAGGGGAATGTGCACTAAAGGGAAAGGAATTCGAGACAACCACACCAGACTATGATGGGACCCTAAATACTAAGAAGCACAATATGGGGAAAAAAGAAGCACCCAAGATGGCCATTATTGGAGACTATTTGGATAAGGAGATGATCACTCAGGTCATTGATGTCCTCAAATAATATGATGACTTGTTTCCTCAAATATTTTCTGAGATGAAAGGCATTGTAGGATATTTGGGAGCTATGAAGATCCAACTCAAACCTGATGCAATTATAGTCAAGAGAAGACCCTATCGCCTAAGCCCTAAGTACAACGAAAAGGTGCAGAAAAAGATTGAATGGATGTTGGATGCCGATATCATTGTCCCTATTGAGGAATATGACTAGATTAGTGCCATGGTTGTGCAACCTAAAAAAATAAAGGAAATTCGTAGATGCATCGATCTACGGAGTCTCAACGCAACATGTGTCCATGATCCTTTCCCAACCCCCTTCACAGAGGAATTTGTAGAAAATGTTGGTGGAAAAGAGGCTTATTCATTCATAGATGGTTTCTATGGATATCATGAAGTTCAAATCATAGAGGAATATCATGCCAGAACCACCTTTGCAACTGGATGGGGATCCTTTTCATATGTAGTCATGTCCTTTGGGTTAAAGAATTCCCCTGCGGTGTTTTAACGAATAGTGGTCGCAACCATCAAGGAATTTATCCATAAGTTCCTTATGGTATGCTTGGACATATGGACTATGTTCAATTTGTTAAAAGGGCACATATAATCCCTTCAATTAATGTTGGATCATTGTTGCCAGCTACAGATCTCTTTGAATTTTAAAAAATGCATCTTTTATACACCCTTTTGTATTTTGTTGGGCCACTTCATGTGTAAGCATGGCCTACTCATGGAACTAGTTAAAATTGTTGCCACCTTGGACATGGTGGTCCCTCCTTCAGTTCGTGGCATGTGCACAATCCTGGGACATACAGGACACTACAAATGCTTCATCCAAAACTATGCTCAGATTGCATCCCCTTTGGAAATATTGTTGTGCAAGGATATTAAATTTGAATGGATGCCAGAATACTAGGAAGCCTTTGATACCCTAAAGTAAACACTAGTTCCTACGCCCAATTTGATTTTCCTAGATTGGCCTAAGCTTTTACTTGTCCATGTCGACGCTTCATCCATTGCGCTAGGCATCATTCTCGCCTAACCAAGAGAATGCCACATTGATCATCTAGTATACTTCACTAGCCAAAAGCTATCTGATGCCAAAAAAAACTACACCACAACCAAGCATGAGGGCATGCGTATGGTTTATGCCTTGAAAAATTTATGCCACTACTTGTTGGGGTCTTCCTTCAAATTATTCACTGATCATTATACCCTCGAGTATTTAGATAAAAAACATGTATTGGGTGGTCGCATCTGCTGGTGGGGCTGGATCGCCTATCATGAATTGAGATAGGGGAAGCTGCTAAGAGCCTCAACAATAACCTTCTGGATGTGAAACTCTTCCAAGTGGAAGACATGCCATATCAATTGACCAAAATCGCAAAATTCCTCATCCCTAGACTAGCGCCCAAGGCATACACTTATGGGAAACGACACCAACTCGTGACCCGTAGTGTCGATTATCAGTTGATTGTCGACCAATTATACAAGTTGGGTGTCGATGGAATCTGTTGGAACCCTATAATTTGTGTGCTTAATTTTCTCTCAGATTGATGCTCATGATGATTGGAAAGAGGTAAGGACATTCCATGCCTTAGACAAAAATCCTTTTGTCCCCAAAGGTAAAATATTTTCATAAGGGAGTTTTATTATTCAACACTTGTGGGTTTTGAAAGCCTTATCCAAGGTTGTTTTTATGCCAAACTAAAATACTCTTCCAAGTGGAAGACATACCATATCAATTGGCCAAAATCTCAAAATTCCTCATCCCTAGACTGGCGCCTAAGGCATACACTTATGGGAAACGACACCAACTCGTGACCCGTAGTGTCGATTATTAGTTGATTGTCGACCAATTATACAAGTTGGGTGCTGATGGAATCTGTTGGAACCCTATAATTTGTGTGCTTAATTTGCTCTCAGATTGATACTCATCATGATTGGAAAGAGTTAAAGACCTTCCATGCCTTAGACAAAAATCCTTTTGTCCCCAAAAGTAAAATATTTTCATAAGAGAGTTTTATTATTCAACACTTGTGGGTTTTGAAAGCCTTATGCAAAGTTGTTTTTATGCCAAAATAAAAAAAAATTGTATAGAAATGAATATAAAATATTACTTTTAAACTATTTTATAGTTTTGAACATATTCATTTGTGAAAGCCTTATCCAAGATTGTTTTTATGCCAAAATAAAAAAAAATTGTATAGAAATGAATATAAAATATTACTTTTAAACTATTTTATAGTTTTGTACATATTCATTTATTTTAGTCGTTGGCAATAAAAAATTGTTGGGCTTCTCAACCCAATTTCTTTGAAGTCTACCCCAATTGCAAATCAATAGAGCATATAACGGAGATCAAGTCTACCACGTGCCCAATTGCAAATCAACAGAGCATATAACTGAGCTCGAGACCAAGCGCTAAGAAGATATCCCACAAAAGATGTAACGGGTGCACTACGCATCAATTAAGTAATAGAATGTTAGTGTATATCAATATCATAAAAGTTGTTCACACCAGCAATTTGGGATAATATCACATTGAAGGAAAATGTAAAATGCCAAGCCATAAAGTGCCAGCATAAACTCAAGTTTGCAGGTGTCAAACAGGAGAAAGTTCACACTCAAGCATTGACAACATCCAGCGCCAAGCCATAAGGAGGAGAGCTCAACGGTAGAGGTGCCAAACAGAGCTCGAACCCCACCAACAATCGACAACAAGTCGTCAAATGCATAATTTTGTGTATAGTATATTTGCAGGTGTCTGAGGGAGTTTCATTATCCCCAGTGAAGGGATAAATTCTCGAGAGCATAATCAAACAATAGTGAAGTGTCGATAAAACACCTTTAAAAGACGAATGTTAACTGTTCGACAGTGTTAAGATGGAAGTAAAGAGCCACGAGGAAGTTACACCATGAAGGCACTTGGACTCCCATACATGCAGATGTCTTTTGCTGTATGACCTACTTTCTGGCAAAGCTGTCAAAACAATGCTGATTTTATCCAGAGCATCTAGAGGGTTTATTGATGGAAGCATGGTTGGTATTGTTCAAATAACGGAGGAAATCTCAGACCGTTTGGTATTTGCGTCGAGAAAGCATAGGTGGCTTTGTCATCCCATCTTCGTCAGTGTTCTGGTTCTTTCCGTTATTATGAGAATTTTCACACACGCGCCATCCAATGTGAAGTTGTTGATTTGAAAGAGAGATTTTTGGCTTTTGGATGTTAAAATTGAAGCCTTTCTTCTCAAGATTGGTTAAGTACATCACATATGGTCCGATGGTATGTATGGCTTGGGAAAGTATCCACTATGTATGTATTATAGTGGATAAATATATGAGTCATCCACATATTCTCATTCACTTCTCCTTCAAGCGCGCATCATCAGGCAATGTTATAATATGAATATGAAGTCTACAAGATTATGTGATTGCTTGATATTGGATGGTTTTCATTGGAGCTGGAGCATCAAACCTTTTCCTTGTTTTAACTATCAAAATCAGTTTCTTGAAAACCTTTTCCTACCAAAACAAAGAAAAAAAAGTGTTGCCCTTTGATATCAAAATTGAGGAATATTTTGAGAATAAAGATGAGTTTGACAATTCACAATTGAATCTATGGTTTGACATAGATAATACATCCAAAAAATTTAACCATGATGATCCAGTCACAAAATACTTTGAGGATCAACAAACATATCATGTCTTTATTGATCTTGTAGCTGATTACATGGAGGGTTTTTTCAGCTTAAATTTTCAACCATGTTTTCAATGTGGAAATAAGATGTATTATCAGTTTCCATTACTATTAGATTTTCTGGTTTCCATCTTGCTGAAGCATAATCAAACAACCATATTAGTTGAGCAGCTACTGGATTGGTTGCATTGGCATTTTTCTATCATTTGATTCGACAATTATTTAGCTATTAGAGTAGGATGATCTGTATATAAATAAGCTCAAAGCTCTGGGTAGCTTTTTTAGCTTGTAGTTTCAGTTCGGGTTGCAGTTTGGTTTTAGTTGGAGAAGGTCACAGGTCAAAGCAAGTTGCAGTCTTCAGTTTGGGAAGAACTCAATGAATTAGGCACCTGGTCTACACGTTATTTGTTGCCTTACAGGGAGGACAACATCCCCATTGGAGCCAATTTTAGCACATGTAAATTTTTACAAATTTGAGTAAAAGGTGGTCTTTTAAAAGGTTATTACACTCATGGGTTCATATGTAGAATCTAAGTTATTTTTGGAAAAAAGTGTATTGAATCTTACATCCATTATCAATCTCCAAGTCACAATTGGACCAAATATTCATTATCAATCTCCAAGTCACAATC
>ML786025.1:495223-507637 GCA_009831015.1 Picea engelmannii | reverse complement strand
GACCACTAACTGAGAAACATTATGGTATGAATAATGTATGTGAAATTTATATTGATTTGGATGCATTGCTATGATATGTGGACTAGTGCATGATTTCGGTATTGACACTGCCCAAAACCGAATAAACGATGACAAAACCTCCAACAACATGGTGCCCCTGTATGTTCCACTGTAGGGTGTTGACCTGGGTTCTGTTAGGAGGGGTGGAGGCATTTCCCACCGTGTATCCTCCATTGTAGGGTGTTGACCCTAGATATGATTAGGAGGGGTGGAGGCATTTCCCACCGTGTATCCTCCGAAACCTAAATTCATGGGAGAACGGTGCTAGTTCACGCTCCCCAAGACATGTGATGACTACTGTCAATTGCCTGCTAGGGAAGCTTGGTCGAGATAGTGACACTTCCACTTACGAGTTCTATTTGGAGTTAGGTCAATATAGCTGACGCTCCAAGATAGTCTAGCAGAGAACGGATAGGAATGGAGTTGGAAGTAGGTTAGGGAGGAAGGATGAGTAGTAATAGTTGAGACAATATGGAGATCTGTCATGTGGTGGAATTTGATGAAGAGAAATGTGTATATATGAATATTCATTATTATGTAACTAAACCACAGTTGTTTAAAATAAATTATTGAACCGGACAATTGTAATTAAACGATTTTTCACACAATTAATTGATTGTTGTCTTTTATAAAAGACTAGTCTTGCTGACTGGATTGAATGCATACCTAAATTATTAAAGGATGACAGTTTGATTATTAGTACGTGAATGAGATTTGCATGTACTAGCTACACATGCATTTCTTGTACATATACACTAGTATGTATGAGCTTTCTTGACTTACTGATAATGTCAGTTACTTGTTGTGAATGGGTGAACCAAGCTCTTTTCCTTTGTACCATCAGATCCCTTAACTTCGGGACGAAGTTTCTTGAAGGGTGGATGTATGTAATGACCCTAATTGGGTAAATGTTTAAAGATTAAAGTAAAATTAATTAAAGAAAATAATTGTGGTTAACTAAGTAATACTTTAACTACAGATCACATTTAATGACCTGAGAAATAAATCTTAAGAAATCACTGAGAAATGTTATAAAATGGTTGCGTATGCAGAAAGGAAGAGCTTGTTAGTCCCAAGAAGATAAAACATTAATGGAGGGATAAGGGATGGGGACGAGGGCAGGTAGGGGAGTAAAGGAGGAGTCGGTGAAGGAGGGATAAGGGGGAAAAGGGAGGTTGATGTGAGGGGCATTCGACATGGGAGGGGGAAGGATTCTGGAGGATTTTTGGACTTGCTGTGAGCACGGAGTTTCTAACTGTGGTTTTTGATCAGTGGAGGCACCGAGTTGCTGGAGGTTTTGGGCACGAGGGCTGGGATATCCGTAGATATCCTGGAGCTAGGTAGTTTTCCTAGTTGGCAGGGAGGACAATAGTTTTGGGCAGTTATTTTCCTGTTTGTGGCAGGGCTGATCTGTGTAGCAGGTAGCAGGAAGGCAACAACAAGGCACAGAGGCAACCGAAATTAGCATCAGAACCAGGTACTTTGTTAAGTTATGTATTTATTTCTTTTTGCCATGAAATCAACATTTATTGATAAATCTAAGTTACTGAAGTTGCTGTTATGAAAATCAATATTATACTAGGAAGTTATTGTTTCAGTTTACGTAAATAAAATGTTTATGAAACTTAATGATGTTTAGAAATATTAGGCTGTTACACGGATGAACAGGTTGCTGATGTGATGACTAAGCCTCTATCTCGTGTAAAGTTTGATCACTTTCGAGATACGCTTGGTATTGTCAGAAAGGACCTTCCCTGAAAGGGGGAGTAGATGTATTCCTTGCTTCTGACCTCGCTGTTAGACGTAAAGCAAGATGAGTCATTCTTTTGACCTCACTGTTAGACGTAAAGCATGATGTTGTGTGATCCTTGCTTCTGAACTCGTTGTTAGACGTAAAGCAAGATGAGTGATGCTTATGACCTAGTTGTTAGACGTAAAGCATAACACCGCTGGTTCCTTGCTTCTGACCTAGTTGTTAGACGTAAAGCAAGATGAGTCATGCTTTTGACCTCGTTGTTAGACGTAAAGCATGACGTCGTGTGTTCCTTGCTTCTGACCTCATTGTTAGACGTAAAGCAAGATGAGTTATGCTTCTGACCTAGTTGTTAGACGTAAAGCATAACGCCGATGATTCCTTGCTTCTGACCTAGTTGTTAGACATAAAGCGAGATGTTGATGTGTTCCTTGCTTCTGACCTAGTTGTTAGACGTAATGCAAGATGAGTCATGCTTCTGACCTAGTTGTTAGACGTAAAGCATGATGTTGTGATTCCTCGCTTCTGACCTAGTTGTTAGACGTAAAGCGAGATGATGATATTACTTGCTTCTGGCCTAGTTGTTAGACGTAAAGAAAGATGTGACTGACACTGAGCTACCAGCTTAACCACTGTGACATTGAGCTAGTGTAGTATTGTGATGTGACAGCCTTATGCTGTGATGAGGTATCGTTTTTACTGATACATATTTGATGCAGATGATGATAGCATTCTTTTGAGAATGATGATGTTGCTGATGAAGAAAACTTCTGATGACTCGTAAATGTGCTAGACAATTGTTCAAGATGATATTGACGATAATATCCTCCAGATGCCACCGATGATGCAAACCTCTCTCGCCTGATGCTGATGAAGAATACCCTTCTTGTTAAGGGGGAGTGTTGAAATAATGTAACTGCGAAGAACATTCTTATTATTGGATTAAATCCCCATTGTGGATTAATCATTATTATTATTTTTTTATTGGATTAAATCCCCATTGTGGATTAATCCGGTCATTATTATTATTGTTGTTATTAGATTAATCCCCATTGAGGATTAATCGTGTCGGTAATTGTATAAGGACCAAATCCCCTTTTGCGGATTGGTCATCGGACAATTATAAAGTGCAGAATAAGAAGTCATCCCCAACAGTTATAATGAAAGGGCCATAATTAATTAAAGGTGGGTTTACCCACCCAATGTGAGAGGTCAGCCCTACCAGATGGTGACTCTTCACACGTGCTAGATTGATATAAATAAGAGTCTAGCACCTCACTTCTTAGACACACTTCGCTTGCTCATTCTCTTATGAGGGAAGTTGCAATTACAAGTTGGAGAGAGGAGAAGAAGGGTGGCACATCACTTGAGGAGGAATTTTCTGTATTGGTTTGAGTTATCTCTTGAACATTGTATAAGCTATTTATGATAAGGAAGTTTTGCTGGGTTTTCTTCCCCTAGAGGGTTTCCCAGGATAAATGTTGTGTCTCTTGTGGATGTGTATTTCTTAGTGATCTTTTTCTTATTATGCTCTTATCTAATGAAATGCAAAGAACTATAATAATGGAATAAACATTAACAGATATATGATGTTCTTATCTATATATCTATGTTATTGCATTAAGTATGTTATTCATTTTGTTCCACTCATAAATCCAGATTAGTGGTATCATATTAGTCTTCTCTTCATTTATTTTTCTTTCGTGCATGTCCCCGACAAGATCTGGGTAAAAGAAGTTGGGACTTGAACCAGTCGATCCTTTGCAAGAATGGTCACGTCAAGCCCGACAAAAACCCATGGGGGATGAAAATAAATATGATGGAGCATGAGATCCTTTTAAAATGTTTCTCGAGGAATCCATTGTGCGACAAATGAATGAAATGATGGACAACTTTGCATAGATCCTTCAGTGACTACCCACAGGAGACACATATTCATCAAGCGGCCATGAAATCCCCTTCAAGGTACAAGTAAATTTTGATATTCCATTATTTGAAGGACTGATATATGCAGATGATGTAGATAAATGGTTGAATATGCTCAAAGGGTATTTTTCGGTCCACAATTTTTTCGATAGGGAAAATATTATTTTTTCACTCCTCAAGGCCATCCCCCATGTTAAGGAATGGTGGGATACTTACTTTGAGCAAAGGGCCATAGAGGAATATGAAATATTTGTGATTTCCCCCACATGGGATTCCTTAAATGATGCCATTAAAGAACAATACTACCCTATTGGAAGCTACAAGGACCAGTACACAATATGGACCACCCTATGTCAGGAAAGGAACTAGACAGTACCAGATTTCACCAATAATTTTCATAACCTATGAACCAAATTGGGTATCAAAGACTCTGAACAAAATCTGGTGCTCAAATGTCATGATTGTCTGCATAGATACATTCAAACAGAAATGGATTTTCTGGACATCACATCATTAAGTATGGCTTATAGATATGCTGTCAAGATCAAGCAAAAATTTAAGCAGAAGAGGAGATAGTTCGGTTCTGCAAACTCTTGACAGCCAAAGAAAGGAAAAGGTGGCCCCAACCCACAAAAAAAGGGATAGAGAAAATATTTCCACTCTTAGGACAACCAGTCCAAGCTTCAACATAAGAAAGGTAATGAGAAGTCTAAGAAGGACACAAGAAAGTGGTGTGAATACCATAAAATCCCTTGTCACAACACCAAGCAATGTCTCTCCAAGAAGTCACTGGTGGCTAAGATGAAAGCTTCTGAGTCAGAGGTAGATTTCGAATCTAAATCAAATCAAGAAGGAGGGAAGTGAATTATTGATGCCAAACCCAATGCCACTGCCACTACCACCAAAGTCCAACCAAGTGAACCAGAAGAACCAAAGGAAAGGGAACACCTCTTTCACTCACATATGTGGGTAAAGGGGGCTCTGCTTCATTTCATTGTTGATAGAAACATTTAGAAGAACCTAATCTCAGCAGAGGTCATCAAGCGGTTGGAACTGTTGATGACACTGCACCCGCAACCCTACACCATCGGCTGGATTTGCCAAGGAAGAGATCTTCACGTCAGCCAATAGTGTCATCTGCCCTACAACATCAATCCCTTTAAAGATGAGGTATTGTGTGATATTTCTCCCCTTGAAGTTTGTAATTTTCTTTTAGGACAACCATATTTGTGGAAGCAAAATGTTGTGTATGAGTCTAGACCCCATAGTGTTATTATTACTTTGGGTAGACAATCGTACATGATACCAGAGGTAGAGTCGTCTACCGCTATTTCTTTAATCTCTTTTAAGCAATGCAGTAAGGTCATTTCACATATCGGTAAGTTCATCTTCTTTGTGATATGTGCTCATAGTAAGCAGAAGGTTTCCACCACATCCGTGACCTCTACATAGAGCCTCTCTTTGCAGTGAAGCAAGTGGAATAAATCATGGAAGAGTATAGATACATCTTCTCCTCACCCACCAGGGTACCGACGCACTTCCAATTCAAGCATCCAATTGATCTAACCCTCGGTGCACCGCTGCCTAATCAACCAGTTTATCGTCGCTTGCTGATGGAAAATGACAAAATAAAGTGTCTGATCCAATATCCCCTTCAAAAGGGGAACATCAAACCCAAATCCTCCCCTTGCAGAATCTCGATTGTATTGGTGTAGAAGAAAGATAGAACCTGGAGGCTCTGCATTGATTACAAAGCATTAAAAAAAATCACAGTCAGGAACTGGTACCCAATTCCATGAATTGATAACCTTCTTGACAAAATCAAGGGGGCCAAGTTATTCACCAAGATTAACCTAAAGTTTTATTACCACCAGGTTCCCATCGAACTGACTGATGTATGGAATACAACTTTCAAATATAAAGAAGGTCTCTTCGAATGGTTGATCATGCCCTTTTTCCTAACAAATGCAAAAAAAAATTTCATGAGGTTGATGGATGATGTATTGAGACCCTTCAGCAACTCTTTTGTGGTAGTATATCTGGATGGCATCCTCAGCTTCAGTTGAAATTGGGAGGAGCACATGCAGCATATTCAACAGGTTTTGATCACTCTGTGGCAACAAAAGCTATATGCCAACTTGGAAAAATGCTCCTTTGGAAAGAACATGGTCCAATACTTGGGATATATTGTTGATGAACATGGGGTACGTGTGGATCCAACTAAGATCCAAGTCATCCATGACTAGCCAGCCCCAACCACACTAACCGAGCTTCGAAGCTTCTTGGGACTTTCCAACTTCTAATGATGGTTCATGTTGGGATTTTCCCATATTGCATGGGACCTTAGCTAAGTGACCAAGGGAGGTGGCAAGGAAAAATTCGTGTGGGGGTAGGCACAACAACAAGCATTTGACAATATGAAACATTTCTTGTGCTCAACTTCAGTACTCTCCTTACCCGATCTGCAAAAACTGTTTGAGATTGACACTGATGTATCCAACTATGATGTAGGTCCAGTTCTCACTCAACACGATCATATGGTAGCATACCATAGTGAGACACTCTCAAATACTATCTGAAAATACCCCACCTATGATAAGGAAATGTATTCCATTGTACAAGCCTGTCATCAATGGAAACATTACATTATGGGAAAGGATACAATCATCCACACTGATCACAAGCCTCTGCAGTTCATATAGACACAGCAGAAATTCCAGAACGACCGCCATGAGAAGTGGTCCACATACTTGCAACAGTTCCATATCAACATCAAGTATAAGACAAGAAGCACAAATCCTGTCGCTGACTACCTCAGTTGACCTCTCGTGGCTGCACTCACCACCATGCTCCATTCCTATGGGAATGAGGCATCTAAGTGGCCCCAAATTTATCAGCAAGATCCTAACTTCGTTACAACCTATCAGCTCTTGGGTATAGGTGCGGATGTCACAAATCTTCACATTCAAGACATAATTTTATGCCATTTGGGACACCTCTGTGTTCCTACAAGTGAGCGTGCAAAGATGATTTGGTAGGCTCACTACAGTCAGACGACAAGACATTTTGTTGTGGAGAAAACTGTGGTCGTTCTATAGAAACATTTTTATTGGCCAAAAATTCGACAGGATGTCAGCAAGTATTTCAGATCTTGCACTTCCTATTCCATTTCCAAGCCAACCATCAAGAAGCAAGTATTATACACCCCTCTTCTTACTCCCGAGAGGCCTCGGGAATCCATCTAGATGGATTACATTTCTTACTTTCCGTCCACCCAGCAAGGAAATGATTGTGTATTTGTGGTGATTGATCGGTTTTCAAAGATGTCCATTCTCACAGCCTGCAAGAAGAGAATCACAGTGGAAAATACTGCCAAGCTCTTCTTCGAATGAGTGTGGGTCCATTTTATAATACCATAGAAAATTATCTCTGATCAGGACAACATGCTCCTCAACACATTTTGGTTGAGTCTCTAGTCACCGTCGGACACCAAACTCACTAAATCCAATGCCATCCACCCTCAAACTGATGGCCAGATAGAGGTCGTCAATCAGATGATTTGCACATCCTGCGCATGTATAACTATAAGCATCCACGTACATGGGATGAGAGTCTTCCCTATGTTCAACAAAACTACAACATGGCTCTCCATAGATCCATCGACCATAGCTCATTTCAGGTGGGGTTGGGATTCCAACTCTTGGGTCCCATTGATGTTGCACTAACTCTTGCAACTACACAGACATAATCTTCCCATTTTTAGTCTGAGGTCGAAAAAGCCACCAAATTCATTGAGAAAATTCAACGCATTCACCAATAGGTCTATGATATTTTGCAGAAAGATAATGCTAAGTACAAGAAGTGCCATTATCAACACTGGGTGCCGCACAAGTTTCAGGTGGGAGATAAGGTCTGGTTACATTTGTAGAAATACTTCCTTACAAGGCCCCATCGGAATCTCTGTCCACTTCCCTATATTCCTTAAACTATCAACAAGGCTATGTGAGACAATGCTTTTGAGCTCAACACTCCCCCCTTCCTTAGATTGCACCCAGTGTTCAATGTGGACCTCCTCTGACCATAGTTTCCACCATTATTGGACACCTTAGAGATCACAAAACAATTGACACCAACAAATATCAACCCTGACTGCATGGAACAAGCATCCACTAATCAGATAGTGTACACACATCTCAAGGGCACTCACTAGTTGAGGATCTAGCTTTATTGGGTTGTCAAGGCAGGGCAACTCCTGCACAAAGGAAAAAGGCTCACCCAGGGCCAAATTCAACAGAAATTTCCTCACCTGATGGGGGCACTCAACGTAATGGAGACCATTGCTTCCTAAGGGGGGAGGACTAATTTAGGTGGAGATTGGTGGCAAACCACCTATTCCAATTGGCTCCTTTTGACAGTTTTAGTTCATCACGTTCTTTTGTAATTCTTTGTAATTGTGGGTTCTACACTTTCAGGGTTGTTTGAATCCCTACACAACTTCCATATGGATATTGGTGGTCTCCCACCTAATCCAATTGGCTTATTTTGGAAGCTTTCATGTCAGTACAACTTTTTGTACTTCCAGGGCCGTTTTGGGGCCCTAAACAATGTTTTCTTAGATTTCCATAGTCAAACTATAAACAAAGTCATAGTTTGAAAACATAATGTGTAGGTCTTGAAAATACCTTTCCAACAGGCTATCGTGTGCCTAAAATGGAGGTCGTATTCAAAAGTTACAACCACGAGAAGTTGAGGTACCAACTTACCCATCGAGGCCCACATAACTTTTGGTGTTTCATCTCCTAGTGTTAGATTTTTGGATGTCTAGGGTTTGTAATTCATGATTAATGTTAAAAAGGCCTCTAGAGCCTCATTGTGATGATTTCTGCTTATACGAATGCACGTAGAAACCACATCTCTTCTCAGAGATAGCTACCACCATTTGAGCAAGTTGTTTTATGTTATGCAGTTTCATAGTTTCAACCTATTTTTTTTATTCAATAGAAGTTATTGTTCACTAGATATATGTTGTTGTTCTTTGTATCTCTTTGTTATTGTATTCAATTTTTTGTTCATTTCGATCCGCTCATAAATCTGGATCAATAGAGGAATAAACTATTCCTCATTTTTATTATATTCTTTTTGTTTTCTTCTTAAGAAAAATGGAGGATTGAATTACACCAACACACTCTCAAAGGTTTCAGCTTCTCATCGTATAGGTAGTTGTTTACCTAAGTACACCTCTTTTTTTTCAACTTCTATGCATCTCTTAAAGTAGAGTATGGTGTGAAAAATGAAAGAATGAATAACAAAATTGGAAACATCCTTTTATTAATATATGCTTGGATGGATTCTTATGACATTGATCGTGTTTGATGATGACCAAAGTGGCATATTTGTTAGGAAATGAGTTAAACACGAATCATGCATTCTCCATCTCTAGTGATACATATAGAGAAAAGGGAATGCACATATGATGGTGGTAGAGGCATGATCTAGGGATGAGTCATTGATAAGTCTTGGATGGATTCTTATGATGTGCATTGTGTTTGACTATGGCCATATTGGTTAAGACACAAGTGAGACATGAAACATGCATTTGTCATCTTTAATGATACATATGGAATAATAGGATGTACCTATGATGGTGGTAGAATCATGATCTAAGGACTAGCCATCAACAAGGTAGTGAACATGGAGTAATGTAGTAATTTGGAGGGATTGTGAAAGATAAAATTGTTGAAAAAGGTAAACAATGTTGACTAACACAATTAATGATATCACATTAAAGTCTAGACAAATGTTGGATAATTTTTTATTAGTAAATATCTTTTATTTTTTTTAATTTACTTTTTCAAATATGTTTATCATAAAATTTAAGTAGCAACATYTATCCCCTCTTTTTGGTCATTTACACCTATTGTTATATAAAACGATCAAAATGGGACAAGTGATTTTGTCACAATCAAATAAATCTTATAATGTAAAAATAATTTTTTTAAGGGACCATGCATGGTTGTTAGGGTCCTAACCTCCCTAACCCCTCAAATAGATAGAATAATATGTTTTTATATGTAATAAAGGCCATCGTTAGTAAATAAGGCCTATAAAGTAACGTGAACACATCTAATGTAAGAAGACTTACTAGAAGGTTCCACCTCTAGAAAGTTCTTCCTCTAGAATGTTCTCTAGAAGATAGAAATAATATAAATATAGGTAGAAATACTGGGAAAGGTTGCCTTTTAAATTCATTTGTACTCGAGCTCTGCTTTGTTGGAGGTTGCCCCCTCAAGGAGGCAAGTGAACTTTTCTCTCAAGGTAATAACGGTATCATCTTTTGGATCAATTGTGTCAATGTGCTTACTGATTAGTTTTTTCTGCTAACTATTGTGATAATAATTGTATTTCTTCTATTCATATTTCCTTATGGTAGCTTACAATGGTATTAAATGATGAGGAGTACTAGATACTTATAATATAATAGGAAATTTTAATATATTTTCATCTTTCATCATTATAATTAATTAAATTTTACATATAGATAATGATTCGTTGGTGAGAGTTATTTGTGATAGAAATTGAATTATATATATATATATATAATGATTTGTTGTTGGTGGGAATATATATATATATATATATATATATATATATATATATATTATTCCGATAAAAAAAACTTTATATTTTGAGATAAAATATACATGGTTCGGTCCTTTTATGAGGACTTCTCTTTGTCTTCAAATACTCCCTTTCCCAAACTCTATTACAATTTCGTTTTCATCAAATTAACCATTAACCAAATACATTTTGTCCTTACAATCAAAGCTCCGAATTTCTCAAAAAAAGAACATGCCTTTCTTTTCTAGCTATCCTGATAGAAAAAAGTTTTATAATAGAAATGAAATCTCATCAATGAAGCATCCCTCATGGAATTCCTAGAAAATGAAATCCTCTCGGGCCTCTATCTAGAATCAAATAATCCTTTGATAATTGGTTGGCCTTGGATTTCATCTCCCTATATATATGAGCACAATTAAACCATTCCAACTTGTCTAGGAAATCACAAATTTATCCCATCAGCGTCTAAAGGTGAACCACTTGAGCTTGAATATTTTGGTTGACCCATTATGTGAAAACTTTTAAATTTCCCATTATTTGTAAAAAAAAAATTATCTTTTTTTGAATTAACCAAAAACATCAGAGCCCATAATGTTGAAAATTCATCTTTCATATTTGTTCCCATGCCAGGGAAACAATGTATCTCATAATAATGCTCTGCATCCATATGTATAATTTCTCTAGGCCTATTGATATTATGGTAGTTGCGGGAGGTATCAACCTCCATGTGTAACCTCTAACTAGATTATAATATTCTAGAAGTTAGAGAAACCATAAAGAGATGTGTGGAAACCCTAGAAGACAAGTCAGCTCAATAAAAGAATTAATATTAAAGCATTATCCTCTAAAAGGAGAAGTCGGCCTAGACAGGTGACAACGAGCACTATAAATAGAGGTCACTTGAGCTCATTTGGACACACAGTCACTCACAAGCTCACACAAGTCAAGTGGTGCGCAAGTCTAGAGGAGGAGTGGAGTTGCAATGACTACAGCTTGGTATTGGTCTTGGTTTATGGTTTTGGACTTTCTTCTTGGTGTGCTACATTTGGATAAAG
Organism: Picea engelmannii; assembly: GCA_009831015.1. Classification (NCBI taxonomy): domain Eukaryota; kingdom Viridiplantae; phylum Streptophyta; class Pinopsida; order Pinales; family Pinaceae; genus Picea; species Picea engelmannii. The sequence goes on along the minus strand of ML786025.1, from coordinate 496,225 downwards.
GTACGTTATCTCTTGGTTATCTGTTGGGTCTGGTACTGCTTCCAGAATTATTCTATCTTTCAAAGGTTACGGTGCTCAGGGGTGGCTGCGTGCCTATGGTTGGGTGACAATATTGTGATATTTTATATGGTCAAATGAGCACATCTTAATAGGCTATGGGCCAACACCACCTTCAATACTGTCTAACCACTGGAAGTTAAAGTGGAATTTCTTTGTTAAGTTCGTTGTGGCACCAGTTGCATCTGCAACCAAGGTTTCTGATCTTGTAGCTGCAACAAACCCTAACCTAACTTTCTGAGCACTTCAAGTGAGATGTTTGGCATAATTAATGGACATTATAGTGCACCTTAGCCTAGCGCACCTCTTGGTACTCTCAGCTAACAAAAACATCAAGGTTGAATTTTTGGGTCAAAGTCAAAGTTTGAATGGTCAAAGTCAAAGTTTTGACTGGTCAAAGTCGAAGTCAAAGATAGTCATGACTTACTCTATGAAGTCAGAGAAAAATCTAGGAGGAGCTTCAAACTTGAGAACATGTAAGACAAGGATTGACCTCATCCTTTCCAAGAACAAAGTTCTAGATATCATGAAGGGAAAGATCGTGGAACCATAATTTGAAGTAGGAAAAGAAAATGAACCTTGGGATTTTGCAGGAATGGAGAAGTTCAAGGACAATGACATCAATGATATGAGTATCATTGTGGAATCTGTAAAATATCACTTGATACCCTACATATCCAATCTTGACTCATACAAAAATATGTATGATGCCCTAACTAATCTCTTTGCAGTCAGAAATATTGGACAAGTGATGAGTCTGAAGAATGAGCTTAGTGACACAAAGATGACTAAGGATGGCACTATAGCCTCATACTTTTTAATGATTTCCCAGTTGATATATCAACTACAAGCCATTGAAGAAGTTATTCCAAAAAAGGGAAATGTGAATATTTCACTTAATGGTCTCTCTAAATCATGGGATGCATTTGCTGCAAGCATGAACAC
>ML786025.1:436083-486651 GCA_009831015.1 Picea engelmannii | reverse complement strand
TATTGAAAGCATTCAAATTCTCTGCCACCAAGTCTCCATATCTCATCCTCAGATTATACAACTTATTTCTTAGGAATATTTTATTTACTAGGGACTTAGACTGATACAACTTCCCCAACTTATCCCATAAATACTTAGTTGTAGCTTCCTCTAACACATTTAGTAATATTGAATCTGAGAGACACAGTCAGATTGTGCTCTTCGCCTTCTGATATGAGAGACACGTTTGAATATAACACATACCCAACATCCATTGTGTGGCATTTAGCATTTGTTAGGACAATCATTCTTCTAGGACGTATGTCCAGATTAGAAGAATGATCCTTGTATCAATCTGTTGAGTGAGTGACTTATGAGAGACACTCTGTTGAGTGCGTACATGAATTATTCAACATCATGCCTGATTACTCAGATGGAGTATGGCCTCAAGAGATGATGCAATTGATGATATATTTTTTGTGTACCGATGCTATCAAATGATACTGATAGTGGTGATGTTTTTCATGAGATATCATGTGTGGATATTGTTAATATTATGGTAGTTGCGGGAGTTATTTACCTCCACGTGTGAACCTGATGAGAATAGGAGACTCCGGGAAGCAAGAGAAACCCTAATGAGTTGGATAATAACCCTAGAAGTCTTGTCGGCTCAAGAAGATAATTTATATTAGGTTATTAGCCTCCAAGAGAAGAAGTTGTCCAAAAATAATAATAATATATTGAACAGACACATATCCAGAAGGAGAAGTCGACCCCAACAAATTTGGCAGAACTAGTATAAATACAGTGCGCCAATTCTCATTTGACAGCATCTCAGAATTGAAGTTCCCATTTTGGTGTGCACTGCAATTCCTAGTCTGGTGTGCAAATGTGGAGGAGAGATGCAGGTGCAGTTGCAGCAGCAACAAGTTTTCAGTATTGGCTTGAATATCTCTTGGCTAGGGTTTGGACTATCTGATCATTATTTTTTGATGTGATATCCTTGGGGAAAGGTGTGCTACCCTTTGTTTGGCTATCTAGCCTAGGGTTTTCTTCCGGAGGAATTCTCAGTCAAGGTTAAGGTGCTCGGAGGGAGGCGTCGGCCTATGGTTGGGTAATGAGGGTATCATCAATGGTAAAATGAGCACACCATCTTCTATATTCTAACAATTTATGGGCCCATGCCTCCTTCAGACAGTTTAAATGCTGGAAGGAAACATAGCTGCTAGGATATTGAGCTCGCTGAGGAACTGCCACTAGGGTTACTAGTAGAAGTAGCTTCCAAGACATTGCAGCTAGGGTTACTAGTAGATGCAGTTGCAGAAACCCTAAACCTCTTGTTGAGGCACCTTAAGTGAATGTATTGACCTAATCTCCGGATAGATCAGTGTGCCCTAGCCCAGCGCATCTCCTGGAAGATGTGAAGTTTGGATTTCTGGTCAAATCTAGGGTTTGACCAAGTCAAGTAGCCATGAAAAACTCTATGAAGTATGAGAACAAGCTAGATGGAGCCTCTAAATTCAGAGCATGGAAGACAAGGATTGACCTCATCCTTTCTAAGAATAAAGTGTTGGATATTGTGAAAGGAAAGATCACGAAGCTGGAGTTTTGAAGAAGGAGAAGAGAAGGAACCGTAGAACGTTGTAGCTATGGACAAGTTCAAAGATGTTGACATCAATGCCATGAGTATCATAGTGGATTCTATAAAAGACCACTTGATACCCTACATCTCCCATCTTGACTCATCAAAGAAGATGTACGATGCCCTAACAAAACTCTTCTCTGTCAGAAACATTGGACAAGTTATGAGTCTAAAGAATGAGCTCTGTGACATGAAGATGAATGATGATGACAACATAACATCATACTTTGTAAGGATATCCCAGTTAAGATATCAACTACAAGCTATTGAATAGATCATCTCAGAGAAGAAATCGATGAACATAGTACTCAATGGTCTTCCCAAGACATGGGATGCATTTACCACAAGCATGAACACAAGGAAGGAGTACCCAACATTTGAAGAACTTTGGACTTGTTGTGCTCAAGAAGAATCAAGGATCAATGAAAAAGAGAAACCTCAAAAGAAGAATGATGATCAAGCCTTCACAACAAGATTCAAGAACTTCAGGGACAAAATAAAGTTTGATTTAAGAAGGAATCCAAAATAAAGAAAATATATTTCAGAAATACAGTGCTTCAACTGTCGAAAGTATGGTCACTACAAGAGTCATTGTCCCGAGCTAAAGAAAAGTAAAGAGAAACATGAAGCATCAGTTGCCGAAGAAAAGGAACCTACAAGGAAGACTAAGCAGGATGGAAGACACTTCTTCTTCTAAAAAGGTAAACAACACTCTCCTCATTTTCTGTACATATCTTGTTTGCATCGTCTCTGTACATATCTTGTATATCTATCTTAGAAAGATAAAATGTTCCAAGAAAAACTATATTCATGGATGAACAACAAGATAAGGATTGCTATACAAGAAAAGATGAAATATATTATGTGATATCTATTACAAGATAATCCAAAATCAAAATCAATCATGAAGAGACTTAGAAGAAGCAAAGACAAAAAGAAGTTAGCAATCGAGAGAAAATTGGAAAAAGACTTATGACATTTTGTAGAAGACAACAAAAAGGAAGTGTGGACTCTGTTAGACAAAAATTATATATTGCAGAAGATAATAAGGATATTGATGGAAGTGTGGGTTAGGAGGGAGCTAATATTATGATCCACTAAAGATGATGATATATATATATATATGCAGCCATGAAAAGATAGTACGTGTTCAATTCAACTGCAGAAGAAGACTTCTTCGAAGAGAAGCCTTAAAGTATTCTTGGTTATCCATCCAAATCCATGATCCTATGATGGTTGGAAGAAGTGGAATCTCTAGGGCATGGAATCTATAAGAAACTCCATGGACCCAAGAGCTAAAGAAAAACATGAAGAAGAACATGAGGATTCCAAGAAAGAAAGAAAAACCAGAATAACCAGTCATTACATCAGGAATCACAAGATTACCATCCTGATATAAAAGCAATCAAATAGAAGAACTGAAAGTCGTGATGAAGAATTGTGTATGGAATATTTATGAGTAAAATAATTGCAAGATATAGAACCAGAGGTTCTCCCAGATTGAGGGATAAGACTATGATGATTTCTTGTTCCAGTACACCAGACTTATCTCTATATAATTCATTTATCATCTGCAACATCCATGAGTTGGAGTTCTACATCAGATGAATGCAAAGAATGTTCTCTAGAGAAATTGAATAAAGAGTGTATGAGGAGAAATCTCAAGACTTTGAGGCATACCAGAAAGACACTCCTGTATGCAGATAGAAGAATTTAACTTGGTGGAGAACCTCTAGTGCACAATAGAAGCATGGTGAAGATTTCCTATAAAACATCAAGATGACTACTCAGTAGATCAGATCTCATGATGACAGAAGAAGTGCCACATGGATGTGTTCTAGTTATCCAACTATGACATAATCTATTGCTCAGATCTACATGAAGCCTTCACAGTGTTCCAGACTAAAGTACATCAAGCAATACATTATACATGATGAAGTTCAGAAAGGAGAAAATGATTTCTCCAATACATATCTCCACAGATGAGCAGATAAGCAGACATTCTGGTAAACCTTCTATCCAAGATGAAAGAGTTTGCGTACTCAAGATGGAGCTCATGGAAACAACTTCATTCTTATTGAAAAAGGAAGAAATGACTCTCCAAGTTAGGAGGGAGCACTGAAAACATTATTGAAGACATTCATCTTTAAACTTGAAAAATAGTCCATCTTGGACAGATGCTTTCCTGTTCGGAAAGTGGATTGAGATTTTTGATGGAAAGTGACTTCCCATTGTGGTTAACATGGGAGGTAGTATGATTGTTGATGTATCATAGAAAACGACTTCCCACTGTGGTTAACATGGGGAGTGGTCTAGGGAAATCTCTCTTCTTGAGGGTTACTCAAGAAGACTGGCCCACCTTGCCGGACAACGATTTCTCATTGTGGTTAACATGAGGAATGGTCTGTTTTGGAGGTTTATGTAGGACATACATTCCTTAAGGTTACACATTCTTTCTAGGGTGCACTTTTATTAGTGTAGGAGGAATAGCCCAGGGTGGGGAATGGTCCAGACAGTCATTCCTTAGGGTTATACATTCTCTCTAGGGTGCACTTTGATTAGTGTAGGAAGAATGGCCCAGGGTGGGGAATGGTCCGGGCTCAACAATCAGGGACAAACATTCCTTAGGGTTATACATTCTCTCCAAGGCGCACTTTTATTAGTGTAGGAGGAATGGCCCAGGGTGGGGAATGGTCCAGGACAGACACTCCTTAGGGTTATATATTCTCTCCAGGGTGCACTTTGATTAGTGTAGGAGGAATGGCCCAGGGTGAGGAGTGGTCTAGATTCATACATTCCTTAGGGTTTATAAATTCTGTCCAGGGTGCACTTTGATTAGTGTAGGAAGAATGGCCCAAGGTGAGGAATGGTCCATGCTCATAAATCAGAAACAATCCTTCTTCCTTGTTTGAGAAGAATAGGCCAGATAGCCCTTTGCTGATGAGGGAAAATATTCTTTCATATCTCACAGATGTGAGTGAAATATTGGCCCAGATGATTCAGTTTATTTATAACAATATTTTCTATGCAGGATGGCATCAGATGATTGTTATGGAGACTACCTATCTCTAGACAATAGAGATATACTACGTCTGTGGTGGATATGTTCCACTATTCATGAGGCAAATATTCTTTCAGAACTCACAGATGTGAGTGAAAGATTGGCCCAGATAATTTAGTCTATATCATAACATTGTTTCTATGCATATTGCTATCAGATGTTTGTTAAGAAGATCATATGACAGTATATGAACACTATTGTGGTGGCAGATATTCTTTCAGAACTCATAGATGTGAGTGAAGGATTGACCCAGACAAATCAGTTTATATCATAACATTGTTTCTATTCAGGTTGTTATCAGATGTTTGTTATGAAGACTGTATGACAGTAGATGAGGACTACTGTGGTGAATATGTTTCACTGTTCACAACCATATGTTGTTGATCAAGTACTTGTGTGTTACTTGGTGTGGTAGTGTACCACTAGATTGTAGTTATGTACTACTATTAATAGACACAGTTGTTTTCTATCCTTGTTCTAGTTGCCTTGAAGACTATCATCAATTTATTGGAGATAATGATCATTCAGATGAATGATGAACAAAGATTTTCCAGAAGAAAAAAAATTCAGATATTTTACTCCTCTTGTATCACTCTATGATGAGAGTGACTTATCCAACATCATATCTAATTACTCAGATGAAGTATGGTTTCGAGAGTTGATGCAACTGATGGTGATGGTGATGCTCATGATCTAGTCATGAAATAGTGTAGATGACTATATTGATGCTACTGGGTAAATGGTATGTTTTGTGCTCAAGTCCATTACCTATAAATACCTCTTTGGCTAAGAGGGAGTGTTAATATTATGGTAGATGCAGGAGGTATTTACCTCCACGTGTGAACCTGATGAGAATAGGAGACTCTGAGAAGCAAGAGAAACCCTAATGAGTTGGATAATAACCCTAGAAGTCTTGTCGGCTCAAGAAGATAATTTATATTAGGTTATTAGCCTCCAAGAGAAGAACTCGGCCATAAATAATAATAATATACTGAACAGACACATATCTAGAAGGAGAATTCGACCCTAGCAAATCTGGTAGAACCAGTATAAATACAGGGTGCTAGTTCTCATTTGACATCATCTCATAATTGTAGTTCCCAGTTTGGTGCGCACTGCAGTTCCTAGTCTAGTGCACACATGTGGAGGAGAGCTACAGGTGCAGCTGCAGTAGCAACAAGTTTTCAATATTGGCTTGAATATCTCTTGGCTAGGGTTTGGACTATCTGATCAGTCTTTTGTGATGTGCTATCCTTGGGGAAAGGTGTGCTACCCTTTGTTTGGCTATCTAGCCTAGGGTTTGCTTTTGGAGGAATTCTCAGTCAAGGTTAAGGTGCTCGGAGGGAGGCTTTGACCTATGGTTGGGTGACAAGGGTATCGTTAATGGTAAAACGAGCACACCATATTCTATTATTCTAACATATATTGTTGAAATATTTTAACTGCAAAGAGTATTTTATTTATTATTGTTGTATTATTCATTAGATCAATCCCCTTTTGTTGATTGATCATGTTGGACATTGTAAATGACCAAATCCCCTTTTGGGGATTGGCCAAACCCTAATTTTAATATGCAAAATGAGAATTCATCCCCTTGAATAAAGTAAAGTGGTTCTAACCACCCAGAAGGAGAAGTCGGCCCTGCCAGTGAAAAGACACTTCATTTCAACACCTATCAGATTGTATAAATAAAGGAGGCCAATGCCTTATTTGTTCACTCACTCATTCGATCATCCAGAGCACAAGTTTGGAGCTGCAGTTGGAGAATACAGAAGAGAGAGAGGCACATTACTTGCGAGAGGACTTTCTGTAGTGTTTGGTTTATTCTCTTGGCATTGTATTGGATATCTATATTAAGGAAGTTTTTGTTGGGTTTTCTCCCCCATGAGGGTTTCCCGGGATAAATGATGTGTCTCTTGTGATTGTCTTTCTCTCAGTGGTCCTATCTATTTTATGGTTATATAGTAAATTGAAAAGAAACCTAATGATATATTAAACTTTAATATGGTATCAGAGCTTAGCTGAAGAGAGCATCTTTCACAGGAAAAACAAAAACGTCAGTATTGTTGTACAAAGAAATTAGGGATTTTTATTGAAGAGGAATTTCAGCCCAAAAGTCATGTAGAAAAGTGTGTTATAGGCCAAGGAACTATTTGGCACCTTCAGCACACATTTTCAGTGGATAGAACTCCTGGAAAGTGAACCCTAGTTTTCACTAGTACCAAAAGTACCAGAAAACTAGAAGCACTAGTCTAGAAATATGTTGGTCAAGTTTGAAGGGGAAAAAATTGGATTTTCTAAAATCTAACCAGACCAGGCTACTTTCCTCAGCCAAGTGCACTTCCTGGTAAGTTCAAAATTCAATTATGAGCATTTTCATTTGTTGGTCATTTTCCTAACTCCAGGTAAAAGATCTTTGCAAGCACTAAGCTTGTTGACAAGCTAGAAGGTGTGGAAAACTTTTGTGCCTGGAAGTATAGTATTGGACTCATACTTGAAGATAATGATATAGAAAGATTCATTAAATAATATGTACCGAAACCCGTCGATGCTGCAGCTAAAGAAAAACACCAAAATGACACAATTAGGGCCAAAAGAATCATTGCAGATTCTATCAAAGATCACTTGATTTTTTCAAGTGTCTTCAAAGAAGAGTCCAAAAAAAATGTTTGATTCCATAACTAGATTATATGAAGGAAAGAACATAGATCGGAAGATGAATCCAAGAACTCAACTCAAGAATACAAGGAAGCAGAAAGGAGAAACAATCCAAGAATATTTCTCCAAAATATCAAAATTCAAAGAACATCTAGAAGCAATTGAAGATAGTATAGACGAAGACGAACTCATAATGATGACCCTTAATGGTCTCACAAGACCTTGGGATGCATTCATCCAAGCTATTTGTGCAAGAAAGGAGAAACTGCAATTTGACAGTCTTTGGGAAGAATGTGTTCAAGAATAATTAAGAGTAGCGAACTGAGAAGATTTGCTATCAAGAGATGAAGATCAAGCCTTAGCTACTCAGACTAAAGGAGGAAGAAAGAATTCTTACTTCCAAAAATAAACTCATAAGGAGTCTCACCCCCAAAACCAATTCATACATAAAGAATCTCAACCAAGGAGATTCTAGAAGTTTCAGAAAGGACAAAGAAGAGAAAAAGATTTCTCATCCTACCAATGTTACCATTGTGACAAGATGGGACATATTGTGAAACATTTTTCATCTAGACGAGAAGAATACAAGAATAAAAACAAGAGGCACCATACCCATGCATTTGAAGATAAGAGCTACCCACAAAGATGATAAAAGAATGAATTGAAGACTATGTCTTAATCTCTGCCCTCTTAGCATCAATATCACCTAGTGAGGACACTTGGCTCATTGATAGTGGTGCTTCCAAGCACATGACAGGTCAAAGAGACATTCTCTCTTGCCTTTCAGAAAATAAGTTTCCTCAGAAAGTTACACTTGGAGATGATTATCAATACCCTATCAAGGGAGTAGGAGAATCAAATTACAAGCTTGATTCAAGTACCCCAATGAAGATGAAGGATGTACTATATGTACCAGGTTTGACAAAGAATCTACTCTCCATATCATATTTAGAAAATAAAGGCTTCAGAGTTTCCTTCATAGATGGAGAAGTCCTTATGTGGGCCAAAGGAAAAACCATAGAAGAAGAAATTGTTATTGGAAAAGAAGAAGGTGGCTTGTATAAGCTAAAGGGTCACTTAGAAGCAGCCATGGCCCACTCCATTGAGAATCCATGTGAACTTTGGCATAGAATATTATCCCACATAAACTACAAGGCATTACCTTATGTAAGCAAAGCATTCACATGTCTACCAAAGCTCAAGGTTGACCATGAAGGTGTGTGCAATGGATGTGCATAAGGAAAGAACATCAAGAACCCTTTTCTAAAGAGAGATAGTAAAGTAGAAGGAGTCCTAGAGCTCATTACCTCAAATGTGTGTGGCCCAATGCCATCATCCTCCATCAGTGGTTATGTATACTATGTATCTTGTATTGATGAATATTCTCGTAAAACCTGGGTTTACTTTTTGAAATTAAAAGATGAAGTGTTTAGTAAATTCAAGGAATTCAAAGCCTTGATAGAGAATATTTATGAAAAAAATATCAAGATACTCAGGTCAGATAATGGAGGAGAATACACCTCAAAAGAGTTTGCAAATTGTTGCAAAGATGCCGAGATCAAGAGGGATCTCACCACTCCCTACAATCCTAAAAAAAATGGTGTAGCAGAAAGAAAGAACAGAACTATAATGGAAGCAGTGAATACCATGATCCATGATCAAGATCTTCCAATGCGCTTATGGGAAGAAGCAACAAAAAAAACAATATATGTACAAAATAGATTGTCCCATAGTTAACTTGGGTTCAATACCCCTGAAGCGCTGTTCTCTGGAAAGAAGCCAAAAGTAAGCCATCTGAAAATATGTGGCTACCTAGTATTTGTACATATTCCAAAAGAGAAGAGAACCAAGTTGGACCCTTCAGGAAAGAAAGGAATATTTGTTGGATACTATGAGGTCTCCAAAGACTTCAGAGTTTATATACCAGGTTACCATCATATTGAGATCAGAAGGGATGTAACCTTTGATGAAGATGAAATACTCAAGAAATCAAGAAGATGCTATCTTGAAGAAGTATATGTAGAGGAACCTATAGCTCCCAGAGCAGTAAAACCAGTGAGGGAAGTCATAGCTTCCCCTGATGAGGAGATTATAGAAGACCATGAAATAATAGAATCTCAAGAACCTCCCCAGATGATGATCTCCCACAAGAGAAATCCATCCTAGGCAAGGGAACTTATTCAATATGGAGAGAAGTATGGTGTCCCCGAAGGAAACATGAGACAAGTGAATAAACCTAAGCCATTCTCCAATTATACAGCTTTGATGTGTGATCTCTTAGATAAGGAACCTACCTGCTTTAAAGAATCCATTCAAAAGGAAGAATGGGAAGATGTCATGAAAGAAGAATACCAAACCATCATAAATAATGATGTATGGGAAATATTTCCCAGACCGAAGAGCAAGGATGTGGTATCTTCCAAATGGATTTTCAAAATAAAACATGTTGCTAATGGAACTATTGAAAAATATAAAGTAAGGTTTGTTGCTCGTGGATTTTCTCAAAAGGAAGGAATTGATTATGAAGAGACGTTTGCTCCTATAGCCAGATACACTTCAATCAGAACCATCATAGCCCTTACAACTAAGATGAAGTGGAAGTTACACCAGATGGACGTGAAAACATCCTTCTCGAATGGTGTCATTAAAGAAGAACTGTATATAGAAGAACCTCAAGGATTTGAAGTTGAATATAGGAAGACTCATGTCTGCAAGTTGAAGAAGGCTCTGTGCGGATTGAAGAAAGCTCCTAGAGCTTGGTATGGAAGGATTGACAGTTTTCTGACAAGCTTGGGCTTTACCAAGAGTAAAGATGATCCTCACCTTTACTTAAAGGTTATGAATGATGCGCCTATTATATTACTGGTGTATGTGGATGACTTATTCTTAACTAGAGAAGAAAATATCATCATTGATTGTAAGAAAAAGCTCGTTGGCCTAATGCACTATTTATTAGGTCTTGAGGTCTGGCAGAGCCCAAAGAGGATCTTCCTCAACCAAGGGAAGTACGCAGTTGAAATACTGAAGAGATTTGATATGTAGGAGTGCAAGTCCATGAATACACCCATGGAAACAAAGTTGAAGCTCATGGTTGTCACTTCATTAAAATTGATTGATGTTACGCTATATAGACAGATCATTGGATCATTTATGTATCTGAAAAACACTAGGCCAGACATATGTTTTACTGTGAACACCTTGATTCAGTTTCTGGTAGAGCCCAGACATGTTCACTTGACTATTGAAAAACATGTGATGAGGTACCATAAGGGTACATTAGATTGTGGTCTCAATTATGATGGAGATCATGACTTTAGACTGAGTAGTTATACTGATGCACATTGGGATGAAAGTGTCTCTGATAGAAAGAGCACTTCAGGATGTTGTTTCAGTATGGGGTCAACCATGATATCATGGCAGAGTAGGAAGAAATCAAGCATTTCTCTCAACACGGTAGAAGCAAAATACATTGTTGCATGTTCTACCAATTGTGAAGCCATATGGCTTCAGAAGTTGTTGACAGGTCTATTTGATCTAGAGATGGAAGAAACCATGATCCTATGTGATAACTAGAGCTGCATAAAGATGATAGAGAACCCTGTCTTCCATGACAAGTCAAAACACATAGAGATCTGATATCATTACATACGTGATATGGTGCAGAGAGGATCCATAAATCTCCAATATGTTATCACAGATGAACAGGTTGCTGGTGTGTTGACCAAGCCTCTATCTCGTGTAAAGTTTGAGCACTTTCGAGATAAGATTGGTGTAGTCTGTAAGGACCTCCCTCGAAAGGGGGAGTAGTGTTGTGTTGCCAACCTAGTGCTGTGATGCCAACCTCGTGCTGATGATGTGCCATCCTCGTGTTGTGATCATGTGCTAGCCCTCTGTTGTGATCATGTGCCAACCTCATGTTGTGATGATGTTGCCAGCCTCATGTTGTGATGGTGTTCCAACCTCATGTTGTGATGATGTTTCCAGCCTCATGCTGCGATGATGATGTTTCCAGCCTCATACTATGATGATGTGTTTCCAGCCTCGTGATGTGATGATGTGTTTCCAACCTCGAGATGTGATGATGTGATTCCAACCTCGTGATTTGATGATGTGTTTCCAACCTCATGTCGTGATGCCAACTTCGTGTTGATGATGTTGTGTTGTCAGTCTCGTAGTGTGATGCCAGCTGCGTGTTGAAGACTCTCAACCTAGTGCTGATTTTGATGATGCTCCAGCCTTTGTGCTATGTTGTTGATGATATTTATGATGAGAAAAAAATTCGATGATTTATAGATATGCCAGTCAGTGTTCCACTGTTCATGATGTTTCCCTCTCTCTTGCCTGATGTTGTTGTAGAATACCCTTATTGTTAAGGGGGAGTGTTGAAATATTGTAACTGCAAAAAGTATTCTATTTATTATTGATGTATTATTCATTAGATCAATCCCCTTTTGTGGATTGATCATGTCAGGCATTGTAAATGTTCAAATCCCATTTTGCGGATTGGTCAAACCCTAATTGTAATATGAAAAATGAGAAGTCGACCCCCAAAATAAATTAAAGTGGTTCTAACCACCCAGAAGGAGAAGTCAGCCCTGCCAGTGAAAATACACTTCCTTTCAACACCTTCCAGATTGTATAAATAAAGGAGACCAGTGCCTCATTTTTTCACTCACTTATTCGATCATCCAGAATGCAAGTTTGGAGCTGCAGTTGGAGAAGAAGGAAGAGAGAGAGATGTATTACTTGGGAGGGTACTTTCTGTAGTGTTTGGTTTATTCTCTTGGCATTATATTGGCTATCTATAATAAGTATTTGTTTGCTGGGTTTTCTCCCCCATGAGGGTTTCTCGGGATAAATGATGTGTCTCTTGTGATTGTGTTTCTCTTAGTGATCCTATATATGCTATGGTTATGTAGTAAATTGAAAAGAAACCTAATAATATCTTAGGAATATTTTATTTACTAGGGACTTCGAATGATACAACTTCCCTAACTTATCCCATAAATCCTTGGTTGTAGCTTCCTCTAACACATTCAGTAATATTGAATCTGAGAGGCACAGTCAAATTTTTCTCTTCATCTTCATATCTAAGAGACACGCTTGAATATAACACACGCCCAACATCCATTGTGTGGCATTTAGCATATGTTAGGACAATCATTCTTCTAGGATGTATGTCCAGATTAGAAGAATGGTCCTTGTATCACTCTGTTGAGTGAGTGACTTATGCGAGACACTTTGTTGAGTGCACTACATGACTTATTCAACATCATGCCCAATTAATCAAATGGAGTATAGCCTCAAGAGATGATGCAGATGATGATATATTTTTTATGTAAGGATGCTATCAGATGATACTGATAGTGGTGATGTTGTTCATGAGATAGCCTGTGTGGATATGATGATACTACATGTTAATACCTCCCTAGCTAGGAGGGAGTGTTGATATTATGGTAGTTGCGGGAGGTATCAACCTCCATGTGTAACCTCTGACTAGGTTAGAATATTTTGAAAGCTCGAGAAACCCTAAACAGATGTGTAGAAATCCTACAAGACAAGTTGGCTCAATAAAAGAATTAATATTAAAGTATTATCCTCTAATAGGAGAAGTCAGATTAGACAGGTGACAAACATCACTATAAATAGAGGGCACTTGAACTCATTTGGAAACACACTCACTCACAAGCTCACACAAGTCAAGTGGTGCTCAAGTCTACAAGAGGAGTGTAACTGCAACGACTACAACTAGGTATTGGTATTGGTTTATGGTTTTGGACTTTCTTCTTGGTGTTCTACCTTTGGATAAATGTGCGCTATCTCTTGGTTATCTATTGGGTATGGTACTTCTTCCAGAATTATTCTATATGTCAAAGCTTATGGTGCTCAGGGGTGGATATGTGTCTATGGTTGGGTGACAATATTGTGATGTTGTCTATGGTTAAACAATCACATATTAACAAGTCTTTCATCTTGGAAGATGGTCCATGTTTGCACCATTGAAAAAATCCCATGAGATATTGTCTACTAGCTATGGCATGATAGGAGTTTGCTTTTTAGGTGCTTTTAGAGACATTTTAAATTCACATGCTTGTTTATAAATAAAACCCACCAAGACCTCCTTAGTAATGAAACAATTATGAAAGATACATGAGTTTCTGGCCCACCATATGAAATATACAAAGATTCAAGGGAGGGATATGAACTCCTTTAAATGTTTTGACTCCATACATGAAGCAAACCATTCTTTTGTACAAAATACCAAAATTTCAACTGTTAATTTAAAAAAGGAGGCAATATACCCCTAGACCCAATGAGCATAATAACAAAGAACAAAAGTATGGGAGGCCATCTCCTCGCTTGACCTACACATTGTGCATCGACTTGGAACTATTCAACCCCTACGCAGACCAATTTCCAATGTTAGCAATTTGTTCTCTAGCGCCAGCCACAACATAGTTTGCATCTTTCATGGGAAATGCAACTTCCAAATAAGGGGCCATGACCACTTATTTGCACCATTAAACTCTGTCCCAGCCAATTCTAGATATCCTAGCTTCACAAAATAGTTACCAGATAAGGAATTGCGCACCCGACACAAATAATCATGCTTTTCATCATTAAGAGTGATAACATTTTCTTTAATATTTATAGTGAAATTGACCCATGATTCCACGTGGAATTCTACTAAACCAAGTTCCTATTCTCCATGCCAACAGGAACTGCCTGTAGCATCCCTCAAAGTATAAATACCTAAATTGTGAATATGATGAACTAGTTCCTCTGATAATTTATGCACCCTTGTTGCACCAAATCAAGGGTCCTCGCCAATACATATCTTTCTGCCACTGCCAATTTTCCACACAACCCAATATCCAATCAATGGGAAAGCATAAACCATCGTTTTTTAAACTATCAAACTATTTAAAACCAATTTTCACAGTTTACGCATCCATTCTTCAAATGTTGATCATGCTAGATATTTTGCTGACATTAATTTCCCCCAGAACATCTGATTATGAATTAGTCTCCAAAGGATTTTTCAACCAAAGCCTTATTAAATCTAAACAATGTTTTTATCCCCCACCCTACAAATTCTTTTGGCATTGCAATTTCTTCCGTCTCACCAACGAGATACCATCGACCTCCTTTTTACTTGACCACAAAACATTGAAACAAAGTTTTCTGATTTTAGATAAAATCCCTTTTGAGATTTTAGCGATTGATACCCAAAACAATGAAATAATACACCACACCTATTTTATTAGAACCAAAAATACCCCACATGAAAACAATATGTTGACCCAGATTTTAATTTGAACCTGAATTTTCTTTACAAGCCACATCTAATCTCTGAAGGAATAAGAATATGGAATTAAATGAAAACCCAAGTATTTAAAACTAGCTTTATTTTTATTTTCATATATGGGAAGATCTTAAGATCTTAAGACCTCAATTGGGACTTAAGATCTTTGCTAAGAGCATGAGTTCTCATTGAGTATTTCTCCCAGTTTATCTCCATTCCTGTAGCTTGACAATAAAGACTCAGTATATCTCTTAAAACTTCAAACTCCTTTTGAGATCCTACACCAAAAATAATAAGATCATCAACAAATAAGATATGAGTTAAAAAAGTGTTTCATAAATTTGCAAACCTTTGAGTCTTCCGCTGATTTTTCATTTTGGATGAGCTTACTCAATCCCTCAACCATGATTAGGAAGAGAAAATGAGAAAATGGACACCCTTTCCAGAGACCTCTTGAATACTGAAAAAACTTTGAAGGAGAGCCATTAATTAAGATTGCAAGTTGAGATACAACTCATTATCCACTTCACTAAATGAAGATTCATGCCCATTTGGATTAATGTAAGATGCATAAAAATCCAAATTACTTTATCATATGCTTTGGAGAGATCAATTTTCATAGCAAAGGATGGGATATTTCGGGTCTTGATAGTATGTAGATATTCCTTAGGAAAAGAGACTACAACGTGGATTTGTATTTTAAACAAAAAACTGAATTGATACTATGAAATTATATCACTAAGTTTGGATTTAGTCTGTTGGAAATGATCTTGATTATCAATTTATAGATCAAATTACAACATAGTATTGGCCTAAAATAATTAAAGGACTTGGCCTCTTGTTTCCTGGGAATGAGAGAAAGGAAGGTTCTATTAAAAGAGCCTAAACTTTTACTGGAGAACTATGATTCGTGAACCAGCTTAAGAAGATCTGCCTTGAGCATATCGAAGAAACCTACAATAATTCCATCGTTAAACCATTAGGGACTAGACTCTTTATTTTTTGGAAAGCAATAAGGGTATTGAGAAACTCTTCTTATGAGATCCGAGAAAGAAGGGAGTCATTCATCTCCTCTAATAATGCTCTAGGAAAGAGGTCAATCACTTTGATAATTTCTACTATAGGACATCCCCTAGGTTTCTTAAAAAGAGAAGAAAACAAAATTGTGCTTGCCTCCACAATTTTGTTATGAGTAGTCYTGACCACTATGGTCCCTAATTTCAGAAATGGTGTTCAKATTCTTTTRACATTGGGCATATYCRTGGAAATAATYAGTATTTTTGTCACCTTCTTTAAKCCAAACGACTYGACTCTTTTGATGCCACWTTGACTCCTCAATGGCTAGCAAATATTCATGTTTTTTTAGAARAACACCTAGGGACTACTCTTCCATAGAGGAGAGAKATCYKGCATGCTTATCCACCAAAAKAACATMTAGTCCCTTCTCCACCTCCTTTAGGTYARATTAATCTTKTTCATTGAAACTACGTTCCCACCCCTTGGAAATAGAAATTAATTTTGAAATGTTACATGCAAACTATTGCGTAAAATAAGAGTTTTCATTATCTTTTAAAGGAACCAAGTTTTTTTTATCATAGAATGGAAATCCTCTTCCTTGAGCCAATACTCGTTAAATTTTATTGGCATAGAAGGATTTTTTCCCGGAGGATAAATTTTTAGAAAGAATGGAATATGATCTGAATATCCCCCCGTCGATACCCAAGAAGTCCAAGTCTAGTTGTTTAGAAAAAATTCTTCATAAACAATAAACGATCTAGCCTTTTGGCCACTATTTTTTCCCATTTTCTGTCGTTCCTCCAGGTATGATAATTTTTAGTGGGCTCCAAGTCCACGATATGATTCCCAGTTATCCAATGAGAGAAAAAAAATTCTTGAGGGTCCCTGTGAGGATGTTTCCCCTTAACCTCCCTTAGAGAGAACGTGAAATTTAAGTTTCCCCCCATAATCATGTTGGAGGCCTCCACCACCCCCAGAGAACTTAGACCTTCCCAAAATGAGTCTATCTGTGTAACGACCATAAATATTAATCACCTTAAAAAAATAAAATTAAAGAACGATCCTCCAATTTGACCACAATCCTAGAGGAAATCACAAGGGAAGACAAGGCCATCAACCTCGAGATCCAGGAAGTAATAAGACCCCCTAACATTCTAGTCGAGTCTAATGAGTAGAAGGACTATCCTTTTAACCAAGGCCTACAAGCCTCTTCCTCCTTAGCCCCAACACACATTGTCTCTTGAAATATTGTAACATCCAGCTTATGAAATTGAACTAAACATTTGAGGGGAGGAAATTTCTGGGTTCCCCCCAAAACCCAAGAATTTAATGAAAGAATAATCAATGGTAAACCCCTACTTGGGTTGTCCCCAATGTAAGGGCCCAAAAAATGGTAGATCGCTTCCCATTCCTAATGTCTTTTTTTTCTTGAATTTGGGCTAGGGTAATGTCAGAATTTTTTCCCACTTGGCCCACACTTTCCTTATCCTATGCCAAACCCCAACAATGGAGCTCACTGCCTTTGATTTGATCTTTGAACTTAAAAGGTAGTATGATTTAACCAAATTTGAAGACATGAGGGAATATGACGAGATGAGAGAGAAAAGTTTGAGAGGGCCTTGACTTTGAGGAGTAGGAGGAAAATTCCCCAGGCTTGAGACATGACAAAGGGGAAACTTAATATTTGAATGCCCCACCATAGGAATATAGGAGTTTTTTTAGATACATGACTTGGAGGGGGAATGGCGGCTAGATTCTTATAAGCCACATGCACAAGAGACAAAGAATATTTTTCTGGAAACAAATTAACTTCTTTATATGGAAATGAGGAGGAAGAGCCTGAAATATTACCATCCACATCTGCATTTGGAAAGGAAGGAGGCTCAAGAGCATCTGAATTCCCATCTATTTTTTTCTTCTTGCATCCCATGTTCACATGATTTTCCCATCCTCTAACACCTTCATTCTCCTCCTACTAATTTTTTTTCTTCTAGAATTTTTTGAACGGAGGAAAACTCGAAGGAGGTCTATGACACTGAGATTGGAGGTGTCCAACCTCGTGACACCCATAGCAATGAAAGGGCACCCTCAAATAGTCAACTCTCTGATGCCAAGAAAAACCCGCACAAACCAATTCAATCTCGTCCACTAAACCTTCTCTGGGTTTGGCTTCGATCTGCAACCATGCCCAACGTGTATCAGTTTTTGACTCCCATTCAGGTTCAAAATATAGAAGGCCCCCAACTTGCTAGCATTTTCTTTTAGCATGTCCTCTTTTAAAAAACAACAACAAAAGGTTGGGTAAGATTCCCCACACTTTTGCAGGTGCTAGGAGGTCTTGAGCCAGATCAATGTTTACTGCCTATTCTTTAAGAATGAGTCCAGAGGGACCCCATCCCCACATTATTTTGAAGATCCTTTCCAAGTCCTTTGATTTGAAGATAAAAAAATTCCACCAATAGGAAAGGATATGATATTATTGGCGATAGCCTAATTCTTTTGTTTAGAACTCGTCAATCCAAACTTGTAGCACTGAAGGGCAAACAAAGTTCCCACAAAAATGGCCCACTACCATTCTGCCAAACAAATCTAGGATGTCCCCCATGGACACATCATCACCAATCACCATTTGGACTCGCTTCACCCTCCAACACTTTCCTTTCTGACCCTTCTCTTGTTGTTGATCTGGATTATTTTCGGCACGAAATGAGATCGGAGATATAATAAAGAAATGCACAGAGATATCACATATATTCAATAATATAACAGAAATGTATCATAGATGCAACCATAAACACAGATATACAGTAATACACAATTTCTATTAATGAAAGAAATGTACAGAGATTGTAAAAATACAGAGTGAAAGACTTGCTAGAATGGTGGCAGCTTATCTATGAGAAGAGATGTGACGGCTACTCGCATTCTCAAGAAGATGAGTACAATGAGGCTCTGAAGGCATTTTTACAATAAAACAGGAATGCCAAAAACCCTGTACATCCAAAAACCTAACCCTAGGAGATAAAGCGCCAAAAGTCATGTGGGCCCCGTTTGGGTAAGTTAGTACATCAACTTCCCAGGGTCATAACTTTTGCATACAATCTCTGTTTTAGGCGTGTGATAGCTCGTTGGAAAGGTATCATCGAGGAGATTAATTTTGGGGGATAAATCATGACTTCAATTATCATTGAGAACCTCGATCTCGAAAAACCTTCATTTAGGCCCTCAAAATGGCCTCGGGAGTTAAAACCTGCTAAAAATAGTAAATTGCCAAAATTGCCATAAAACTATTTTGAGACAGTCAAAAAAGGTGGGTGGCCACAAATATCCACCTATATCAATCCTCCCTCCTTAGGAAGAAATGGTCTCCATTGCGTTGAGTTCTCGGGGGAGAGGGAAAAGCGTTTGTTGGATCTGCATCTTGGTGAGCTGCTTGTATTACTAGAGACATCGCGTTGCTCAGTTTCTGGAAGTATGTCAAGAACCTATTGAGGTTGAGGCTATTCAACAAGTCAAGATACATGAGAGGATGATTTGCAGAAGGAATCTTTGTGCTTTGTTGCAGCCTTGTCGACCTGCTTCTATTGGATAGAAGGTGCTTGGGGTGAGGCTGTAGTGGTTACAGTGTCCTTCTGTTCTCCTTTTGAACAGATTGTGAAGAAGCTAAATTTTGCAGTATGAGATACTACCTTGCAGCACTTTTTAGGTGGAACAATAGTCAGAACTACCTCTGGTATTCTATAGAGATGACCCCCCAAAGTAACAATGACACTATGGGGTCGAGACTCATAAACAACATGGCGCTTCCACATATATGTCTGGCCCAAGAGAACATCACATACATCCAATGGGGCAACATCACATAATACCTCATCCTTGAAGGGATGGATGTCGCATGACAATCGACATTGTTGGCTGACACGGAGATCTCATCCTTGGTAAAGCCACCCGATGTTGTATGGCTGCGGGTGTGGTGTTGTCGACAATCCCAACTGTTTGATGACCTCTGCTGAGATGAGGTTATTCTAGCTTCCGCTATCAACAATAAAATGCAGCGGGGTCCCCTTCACCCACATATGTGAATGAAAAAGGCACTCCCCCTCTTCGGGATCTGTTGGTTCTTCTGGTTGAATTGTTGTGGTTGCAACAATAGCAATGGGGTCTACGTCAATGATACATCCTTTACTAGTATTTTCAAAATCAGATTCTGAATCAGGGTTCGGCTCCTTGTCTTTGATCTCAACCACCAATGACTATTTTGAGCGACATTCATCGGTGTTGTGCCAGGGGATTTTGTGGAAATCGCCCCATTTTCCGGTGTCCTTCTTTGTCTTCTCATGGCCACCAATATCCACCTGGATCAATTGTACATGGATAAAACAAAAATTAGGCAATGAAACACTAGGAAGAGAGGTTTTTCCGACAAGGGGGATGAACAAGAATTGCATGGTGAGAATGAGAAATCATGTTCCCTTCCACCACATTTTTGGATGCGTGGGAGGAGTATAGTGGAGGGAATACATCCAAAGACCCATTCCCATTGCCAACCACCTTATTAACTTCAAGATCCATCTTTGAATACACATACGATGGATCACCATTTATTATAATATCCAACTGTCCAGGATCCACCTCGAGAGAGGCTTGTCTGCTATGTTGGACAATTTTAAATTCCCCATCTGACATGCATATTTTCACAACGTTACTTGCATCCTCCTCATAATCCATGATATCATTATCTATACAGGATGAGAGGGGTTGAAATAAATATATCGTCATTGGCTAAACGTTCTACCTTTTAGGTTTTCTGACAGGAATTGGCTGGAATCCGACGATGTAAATTTGGACAAAATCTCTATTTTTTGTTGTTTAAATTTCCTTTTTGAATCCATAAATGGATTCTTCGTGCTGAAAAATCCCCAGGCACTCGTATTAGACAAACTTAACCACTCAAATATGAAGATCCAACCATTCATCACCGGATTTCGGAAAAAATCAAACGGAAAAAGTGGTCACAAAACCCCCAAAAGGTAGAGCGTTTAGAATACTACAAATATATCTATCATGACATCGACCAAATACCTATCGCATGCATGAACCACATCCCCACCTCACAATCTAGAACCTAGAACCTCAACCAGAAAAACGATCCACTGCCACCATACAATGAATAACCTGGGTGTCGATTTAAGTCTCATGCATTGGTCATAACAACTGAAAACTATGCCTAGAATCCCCAACCATCTCCATCAGAATTCACCACCATCGATTGAAACTAGAGCTGAGTTCAATGAAGAGCTAGGGTTTTCCTAAACCTCATTGTTCCCCTTCCCCCCAAACACATACATATCTAATGATTTTTGTGATTGACTTAGGTTCAATTCTTAATAGGATGATGCCTTATGATGTTTCTTTTAACATCTAACCTCATAATTCTCAAAGTGACATGTTCAGGGAGTGATAATCCATTAACTTCAATATTGAAAACTAATATCGATGGATACAAATATATTGTGGTAATGAGATATGGAGAATGAGGGGAAATAATTCTCCGACCAAAAAATAAGGAGGGTTACTGTTTAAATTTTTTTATTTTTATAAGCAATGATAATATATCAAGACATTATAGTGATGTCATTTTAATGCTCGATAATGATTTGTTAAAAAAATTAAGAAAAAAATTACAAAAAAATTCAAGGAAAGCTATTCTATATTCATAAATGGCATTTCAACAAATTTTGATTATGGTCATTGGAAAAATTTAACCATGTTTATCGATGAAATTATTTTATAATGATTAATTCATCGAATAAATTCCATCCCTAATTCCACCCTTACACACTAAATTTATCATCTTAGTTTCTTTTCTTTTTATATTTTTTGGCTAGTTGACTCATACATAATACACACTTTATTATATCGTATCTTTTGTGTCGACTACCCAATGCTCAAGTCACCCCATTTCTGGTGAGTTTCATTTTTCTGGTAAGCCAATGTTCCATGTGCTCTGAATGTTTTTCAAAATACCAACGATTCGAGTCATCTTAAAATTGGCCAAAACTCCCAAGGGAAAAGTTCCATGGGAAAAGAGGTGTGGAAGGTGCGGAGGGGAGTATCCATGATCCTGGTGGAAGAAAGGTAGTCTATTACACATTTGAGTGTGTAAATGTCTCAAACAATCTCACATAAGCCTATTCATTGTGGTGAGGTCCCGTCATTACCAAGGAAGAAGGTATGAGAACTTCGATATTGCTCAAAGATTCAATGATGGTTATTACAGTAGTGAGGGATCAAACTTATCCAAGAGCTGGGGGCAGAATTGATTTCACTCATCTATAGCATCAAGAAAAACGTTCCATACTTTGACAAAATATCATTTTATCACATTAAAAGGGAGATTAATGGAGAAGCAAATTATTGGGTCAAGGTGGCCTCGTCCCTTGATATTGGCTCCTTAATGAAAAATGGGGTTTCGAGTTTCACCCCAATTCCTTAATTAATTAAATGGAACCCAAATAAATAAACATTATCTACACATAAACAGTTGGAGGTAAATTTAGGATGGATGGAATATGGCCTCTGCATCTCTCACATATGGTTCATTAAGGCTTTCTCATGGAAATTAAATGCCACTTAGTGCAGTTCTCATTGATATATGGGACAATGCAGAATTCGTGGTACCATTGGTTTTTCTCTTGTTTAATTCGCTTTGCATCTTGAGGACTAGTGGAATAGGTAGAGAGTTTGGTTAGGGTTTAAGGGTATCTGTGGAGTTTTAGTGTGTGAATATAACTTGTTTTTGAGGTACTAGGTAGAGGTTTCCATGGGAGGTGGATTCGGGTAACTCCAGATCCTCAATGTAGGTAATTTCCTTCCTCTCGACTAGGAAAACCCTAGTTCCTCGATTTGTATTTTTTGTTCCTATTACTCTTGATAATTTTCAAGTTTTAGAAATGAACAATTGTAATAGAGATCTATTATTTCTTTTATCCTATCAAAGGATTGGCAAAAAGAGTTGTTATTGGGGGTTTGTTTGGTCCAAACATTTTTAATTCAGTTTCATTGTGAAAGGTATTTCCACTACAGTCATGGATAATTCAGAGTTGAAGAAGGTTCATATAATTATTTGGAGGCACGAAGAAATCTCCTAGGAAAACAACATATCTCTCACTCTATTCTCTTCCAAAATCACGTAGTTGGAGCAGGTCAGTGCGACGTAGAACACAAACATTATGACTCTCATTCTCCTACAAAATCAACAAATCGACTCTTTGGAATTCGAATGCAACATGCTTTGATACTTGGTTATATCTTTGCATTTGGAATCTCTTTCTCTCACCTCCAACAACCCAGGCTCTGGAAATTCATTACAAGTAGGTATAAGGGAGGAGGAAATATTTTTCCAGAAAAAAGACCCCATGGAAATTGAGGAACCAATTCCCCCTCACTCAGAAGAGGGGTAGGAAGCCCAAGGCAGTGTCCACCCCTAAACATGTAAATTTTCTTTCAAATTGTAAGTTTTTTGGGTCAGTCTATTAATAAAGTCACTAGTGGAATCACCTGAAACTCTAGAAGAAGATTTAAAGTATAACATTGTATGTATAGATCTTAGTATAGTCTTAGAATTAACTTTGATTTTTGATGGATGTACATTCTCCTAGCCTCGATGTAGGCTCCTTTGAAATGAATTCAAATTTTCCATTATGGTTAAAAATGAAATCCATGGGAAAAGTTATCATCACATAAAAAAAGCTCTTACTTCCAACATAGTTCCAACTATATTTAGAGACAAAATTAAACAAAAAAGTGGGGCGGTTTGAGTGTTTTTTATCCCACACTCATATATTCATTCCACATCAATTTAAAAATATCTTGATCTACAGATTACATACCTCCACTTACTATCTACTTCTTAGATGATGTCGGATACCCAACACTGAGATAGTCCCATATGTGTTGGAATGCCCCGCCCCCATATTCGTTGGAATTCGGTGGAAGAAGAATTGCTCAAATGGTAGTTTCTATTGTTCAAATTATAATTTTAAACATTTGGGTAGATTCAAAGCCCCAAAATTAGTCTAATATTACAATCTATAATTGCTGGAATCACAGTTTTAGATCTAACAAAGAATTCCAACCAAATTTTTAATTGGTTTGGGGAAAAAACCAATGGTTTAAGTGTTGTGTATCCAATGCTCTTCATGGACCTCCAGTTCACATTATTTTATTTTCTTGATGTTACAACACTTTCACGAATATAACCTCCCAACTTCCATGGCCCACATCTTTCTTTATCACAATCAATGTCAATTGTTTATCATAATAAATAGTGGTACCTTTTTAGAAAACTACCCAATTTCAAAGAACATACTCAACGCATAATTTGTGGTTTGTGGGAGATGTTCTCTGTCACTTTGCTTCTACTGATTGGTATTTTGTTTCACCTTAAAATTCTCCTGCCATCCTTGATATCAAGGTTTTAATTCAATTTATTATCAAATAATTAATACTAATACAAAAACAAGGTTAATCATTTTCATTCAATCTATATTATGGTTTTGATTTTGATTTCGAAAGATTTGCATGTATTGAGAAACATAGACAAAATCCTTTGTGCTAAAATTATCTCTATGATATAGGTCGACATTAGTGGCCACTCACCTATTCCACTAGCTCAAATTACAATTTCCATCTTGGCAGTTTTTCAGGTCCCAAACTTTCGGGGTCGTTTTGAGGCCCTAAACAACGTTTTTTTGACTTGACAGTGATGGGAACTAATGAGTTGTTGGAATATGTATTCCTCGGATAGAGATTTCCAACGATGTACCAAGTGCCCCAAACAAACATAGTATGCAAAAGTTGCATCCTCAAGAAGTTGACGTATCAACTACCCCCATTGGGGCTGACAAACCTTTTGGCGTTTCATCTTTCAAGGTTAGGGTTTTGGATGTTTAGGATTTTCTAATTTATGCTTTATGTTAAAAAAGAATTTGGAGCCTCATTGTAATCATATTATTGTGAATGAGCATAGCTGACACATCTCTCTCCAGAGATAAGTTACCACCATTCTAGTTATCTTGTGTGCATTTCATTTTACAGTCTTTTGTATTCCAGACAATCATTAGTAGAATCTGAGTTTTACTGTATTATTGTGTTCCTTGCAATATCTCCGTGTATTTTCTTGTTATATCTCTACTATATTTGTTCCTTCATTTTGTTCTCAAAATAATCTGGACCAATGGTATTAAAGCAGTATGCTACTTGTTGTTCTTAGTGCATGTCCCCAACGAGGTCAGGGTATAGATATTTGGGTCTCGAGCTTGTTTCTCTTCAGGAAAACCTCTCTCTCCTTCCCAAGAAACCTCCCATGGTGGAAGAAAATAGGGAAAATGGAGTAAGAGATCCTATCAAACTGTTGCTCGAGGAAGCCCTAATGCGACAGAGGAACAATATGATGGATAATTTCACCTAGATCCTTTGACGATTTCCAAAAATGATGGAGGAACCTTTAACCAACAACCACTTCATAGGTGTGAATCCCTTTAAGGTAAAACTTAACTTTGATATTTCTTTATTTGAAGACTAGATAGATGTTGACACTTTGGAAAAATGGTTAATTCTACTAGAGGGTTATTTCTTTGTCGAAAATTTTACTAACAATGAAAAAATCACCTCCGTGCTCCGTAAGGCCCTTTCCCATGTCATAGATTGATGGGAGACTTACGGTGAGAAACATGTCCAGGATGAGTCTACAATTTTTTGGCCAGGACCCACTTGGGTGGATTATGTTGATGCCCTCAAGGGGCAATACTGCTCTATTGGAAACTATGATGACTAGTACATGAGGTGGACAAATATATGTCAGGAGAGAGACCATACAGTGACAGAGTACACCAAAATCTTACATACCTTGTGCATAAAGCTTGGTATTAAAGAATCTAAGTAGAACCTAGTTTTAAAGTACCACATTGGCCTACATAGGTACATCCAAACAAATATGGAGCTCCTAAACATCTCACTGAAAGTTTCTTACTGATATGTTGTCAAGATCTAGTAGAAGTTTAAGAAAAAGAATAAGTGATATTTCAATTCTACAAACCTATCGTAGAAGAAGCTCGGTAAGGGTGGCCCTAACTACTAAGGAAACGGATAGAGAAAGGATGGCTAGTCCTAGGACAACTAGTCCAAGCCACCAACAAATAAGGGTAATGGGAAGTCGAAGAAGGACATTGTAAAGTGGTGCGAGTTCCAAAAAATCCCTTGGCACAATACTGATGAATGTGACTCTAAACAATCATTGTTGGCTGAGACAAAAGCATCATAGTCAGATGTTGACTCAGACTTTGATTCAGAACTGGAAAAGGGAAAATGGTTCATTGAAGCAAGACCCAATGTCACCATCGCTACCACAAAATTCCATCTATAGGAACCAAAGGAGCCTAAAGAAGGAGAGTTCCTCTTCCACTAACATATGTGGGTGAAGGGGAGTCCAATCCATTTCATTGTTGACAACAGTAGCCAAAAGAACCTAATATCAACAGAGGTCATCAAGTGGTTGAACTTGACAATGATGTCACATCCTCAACAATATACCATAGATTTTCTTAGCCAGGGACATGACATCCATGTCATCCAACAATATCGCTTACACTACGACATCAAACCCTTCAAAGACGAGGTATTATGTGACATTTCCCCCTTGAAGTTTGTGATGTTTTGTTAGGACAATTATATATGTGGAAGCATCATGTTGTTTATGAATCTAGGCCCCGTAGTGTCATTATTACTTTGGGAGATCAACTCTAAAGGGTATCGGAGGCAGTCCCAACTGTTGCGATCTCTTTGATCTTCAAGAAGTAGTGCAAAAAGTTGGTCTCTCAGATCGAGATATTTTTCTTCTTTATGGTTCGATCGGAATGTGAAAAGAAGGTTACTGCAACCTCCAAAACCTCTACACGGGGTCTCTCTACATAACAAAAGTAGGTGGACAAGATAGTAGAAGAGAAAAAAGACATATTTTCCTCCCCTACTCGGATGCCTGTGCACTGTCAAATAAAGCACTCAATTGATTTGAAACTCGATGCTTCTCTACCTAATGGCCCTATGTACATGCATTACGTTATATATAATGAAGAAATCAAATGTCATATCCAAGATCTATTTCCAAAGGGCCACATCATACCAAGTTCCTCGCCTTGCGGAAGCCCAATTGTTCTGGTACAGAAGAAGAACATGACACGGTGACTTCGTATTGATTATAGAGCCTTGAACAAGATCATAATCAATAAATGGTACGCATTCCCCTAGATTGATGATATTTTTGATCATCTCAAGGGAGCCAAGTTTTTTAGTAAGATTGATCTAAAGTCAGGATACCACCAGGTCTCAATTGAGAAAACTGATGTATGGAAGATAACATTCAAGTCTAAAGAATCTCTCTTTGAGTGGTTGGTCATGCCTTTCAGCTTGACTAATGCCCCAAACACATTCATGCGGATGATGGATGACATATTTTAATCATTCACAAACTCCTTTGTGGTCATATATCTGGATGACATCCTCATGTTCGACAAAACTTGGGAGGAACATTTGAATCATATGCAACAACACAAGTTGTATGCCAATTTGGAGAAGTGTTCCTTCGACATGCAGAGAATCCAATATTTGGGATACATCATGGATGAGAAAGGTGTGCATGTGGATCCATCCAAGATCCAAGTCATCCGATATTGGCCAGCCAAAAAGACAATGACTGATCTCCGCAGCTTCTTGGGCCTTGCCAACTTCTACTGCAAGTTTGTGTTGGGGTTGTCTCATATTGCTTGTGCCCTAAGGTAGGTGACCAAGGGTGGAGTGAAGGAAAAATTTGTGTGCGTTGTGTTATCCCCATTTTGTGAATAAATAAGGAGATTATGTCTCGAGGCCCTCATGTTGCAAATATGGAGTGCCGAGAGACTACATGAACAACAATATCCTTTTGCACAAATGGAGACCCTCCTGACCACCACAGATGGTCGCATATTTTCATATGGCATCCACCACATCAGCTAGATTTCGGAAGGCACTGGGCCTTTCTCCATGAGGTACAAGTCAATATTATGGTAAGCATCATTTCAATATTTAAGCCATTTGAGTATGTTGTATCTTAGATTTTTCTAGATTTCATGATATATGCTTGGACATTATGCCTTTTTCCTCGCTTCACCTTAGTGATTGACATTGTGCCCTAGTAAGTGATCTTCCTTGGGGATGGTTTTTCTACTAGGAACTCCCTTCGAGAGCCATTGTATTGTTCCAGACCATACTTACCACTTTCCATCAATATTCCCCCCCATTTCCTTATCTCTTGGGATTTTAGGGTGTATTAACCGAAGAAGGGGTCGTCCCTCATTCTATGGGAAGAAGGGGTCAAAGACCTAGAGGGATTTATGTTGGGTAAAATATAAAATCCTATGTATGAAACTTCTAGATTCTTCTCCCAAGGATCACCCAAGCAAACAATGAAACACTTATCTTTGAGTAAAGGGGAACCCACAATGAAATATGATTTAAAATGCTTAAAGGTTAGTTGAAGGATATGAGGTGTCATCATGAGTCGAATTAGCACATCCATGAATATCTAGTGGTATGAAATTACCATCATCTGGTCACCAAACCAGGGTAATGGCTCTCGGTTGCATGGTTGAGAGAAAGGGGGTCTCATCATGATCCAACCTTCTCATTTCCACTAGGTGTTTGTGGGTGACATTGACATTATTTGGACACCACACTAGGGTAGTGGTCTTCAACCTTTCCTTAAAATTATAAAAGAATAAAATAATGGAAAATAATGGGATTGGAAAAAATGCATTGCGGATGTAGGTACCACACACCCTCTACAAAGGAACCCATGAATGAGACACTATGACCTCTTGTATGTCATGAGCCCTATACCCATTGAGTCTTGACCCCAACCACCTCACCCACTTTACATGTCTTAGAGAGGGATCTCTTGGAAAATTTCCTTAACCTGGGGCAAGATTTACCCAATAGGACACCTCGTCAACCCTCCCATATTTAAGCTTGACAAGTCACATAATGTATTTGAGCAATTAATTGTTTGATATAGTGATCTTTGATGCACATGCTTAGGTGGCTCATTTATTGATTGGATTCACTTATCATGATGTTATGAATTGAGATCCTTGGAGGGCGTTATTATTTGTCTTTGTGAGACCTAGTTGGTGGACAGTTTTCAAAGAACAAGCCTAGCTTGGGCTTCCATGGGGATTAAAGCCCACAGGTGGATGCTAAGGGCCTGCATGATGGGTGAGAAATAAAAGTGTTGGAAACATAGAGTATGATGTGGAAGACCTATCCCA
Source organism: Picea engelmannii (assembly GCA_009831015.1). Classification (NCBI taxonomy): domain Eukaryota; kingdom Viridiplantae; phylum Streptophyta; class Pinopsida; order Pinales; family Pinaceae; genus Picea; species Picea engelmannii. The sequence goes on along the minus strand of ML786025.1, from coordinate 457,627 downwards.
ACCCTCACATGCCAAACAATTTTCCTAGGATGGGAAAAATGTTTCCTTTTTTAGCATGATGCCACCTAGGGGGGTTAAGGTATGGCGGTGAGGTGACATGCAATGGGACATGGATGTTTTGAAGTAATCATGAAGGAAATGGTCTTATTGGTTTATATATGGCTTTGGGAAGCCCCTCCACTCTCCTTCATCACCAACGACCTCCTATTTGTGCCAAAATGTCCCCTAAAGGGGTGGCATCCATATGAATTAGGGTCTTTCTCATGTGCAAAAGTGAATTTTTAATAAATTTTTTAATATTACTTTGTTAAGGGGGAAATATTAGGGTTTTTTATCCCTATTATTTTGGTTTACCCCTAAATATGTGAACAATTCACCTTGATGACATTTTGTATAAATAAGATATCATAAGATCTCCTTTTAACATGATTCTCCCTCTTGTGAGAAGACTTGGTCTGAAATTTTCGCTATATTTGGAAAATTGTCTCTTTTGGATTTTGTTTATGGTTATCCCTTGATGTAGTCGTTGATGGAAGTGATGCGCTAGCCTTGGAAGGCTTCTCTCTTGCTATTGTGGTGGATTATCTTGGCATTTTTCCTTGAATTGGTATGGTCTTTACTTTCATGATATCATTTGTTTCAATTCAAGGTTATTGTGGTAGCAGCTAAGTGGGAAGTATAAAGGCATACACTCCCACCATAGTCTTCATCATTTTATGCTTCATGTTATTGGTTAAACAAGGGTTTTCTAAGAGAAGTATAAGGGAATACACCCTCTTAGCTTAAACCCTAGCTAGAGGAACTTGCCTTGGGTAGTAAGAGGGTTTACACCCCCAAGGAGGTAGATTCTCTAAGCTCTTTCTTTGCATGACCTTATTAACCCAATTATTAAGAGCACTAGTAATTTATTATTTCATTGGAGGTATAAAATTATTGCCTTGGGAAACATGATTTTTGCGAATTATAAGTCTATCTCTTTTCGAAAGTTTTCTTTGATCCCTTCGCTCTCTTGCCTCATTGAGGCATCTTCTTTCACCCAACAGTTTGTTTTCTTCACTAACTTGTTTCCTACAGCCATAATTCTATAGAAAACCCTAACCCTAGAACATTAATATCTCACAAACTAACCCTAAGAAACCCCCCAAACTTCACTCACCTAATCTACTAATTAGGGCATACTTTTTAGGCTAATTTGGGGGACATTTTGATGGTTTATTTTGTTGTTGTATACCTTTAAATTCTACAGACATAAGGCTGATAATTTACTGCATAAAATCACTTCATAACAACCCTCTTATTTTCTCTCAAAGTACTTCACATAATTCATAGTCAATTGCTAATTTTGTTTTGACATTGTTAAATAGTATTGTGTTTTCTTTATGCTGATTTAGATATATTTATTAGCTAATATACATTAGTTACTAACTGCTTTTATTAGGGATATAAAGCTTCACTTTCTTTTCCACTTTATTATATTGCAACATATGCGTGTTTTTCTTGTGTCTCGGGCAGGTATTCACACTTGGTGGGCCACTCAACCTACTTGTAAACCCTTGAACCTTCTCAAGACCTCATTCCAAGACCTTCATATATACCATTTAGTCTTGACTGCTACGGACTTCATCTCCATATTCATCCGTCTTCATATCTTTCCCCTTAGGTTCACTGGTATTCCCCCCTTGTGGTGACTACCTCACCTCTAAAGTGACAGGGACACCTGCCTAAGGTGACAATGGGTAGGTGACCTCTTAGTTGTCGCCATTTAGTGGTTGGGTTGGGATTTTCCTGACCTACAACTTGTGAGATAACATTTTGGCATTGTTTCGAGGGAGGATTTTGAATCCTCTTCGGAACCCTAATGACACTTTAGCAAGCTATCCCAAAGCCTTCCCCTTAGCTTTCCTAGCGACTCCACCCAAGGGATGTTCCTTTCCACCCTCCTTGGTGAGCTCATCTTGAAGCTCATCTAGCGACTCTACCTTTCTAGAACCCTTCCTTTCCCAAACCTTTTCCCCCTGGGAGGTTCAAGCCTTCTAAGGTTTACCAAAGAATGCCTCCTCTCAAGCCTCCCATTGTTAAAACCCTTTTCGATTATACCCTTCCTCTTGCTCCAATGGCTCACCCTTGGGGAAAGGACCTCTACAAACCCCTTAACATGGCCAATATTCAAGGATACCCTAATACAATGTCAAAGGAAGTCAACAAGTGGTTGCCAAAGTTCCCAGTAAACAATGTGATAAATGCTAAAGATCATATTTATGTAATGAGTCGGGACATGGACAATACAGGTATTGAGCATAAAGATGTTTCCATGAAATTGTTTGACTCATCATTAACTAAAGAAGCCCTGGATTGGTTCAAAGGACTCCCTCACAATCATCTCACATCTTATGAATCTTTTTCCAACTCCTTCAAGAATAGATGGTCAACAAAAGAATATGGTGGGACACTTAGGGCTCGGTTTAATCAGATAAAGAAAAAGGAGAACGAGGTGGTAAAGGAGTTCAATTCTAGGTTTGATAGGTTTTACAATCAAATTCCAACAGATTTACATCCTACAACATCATTAATTCGTCTCCTTTACATGAATGCTTTTGAAGGGAAATTTTGATTCATTCTCAAAGACAAAAATCCCACATCATTGGCATTAGCCAAAGAGTACAATGATGACATCGAAGAGATTCTCCTTGATTCAAGGGTGGAACCTTTTCGCTACCCTTGTGTCAAAGAAAAAGAAAAGACTAAAGTTTCCAACAATAATGCTCTTGATCCGATTTCTCTCTTAACTCAAAAGATAGACCAAATGAATACTCAGTTTATTCAGGTGCAGAATCAACTTATGAGCCGTATCACTATAGTGGAAAGAAATCAATCTCCTCCCAGACTGCAGTTTTCCAGACATCAGAGAGATGCCATGGGTGGGAAACCAAGACCTCAACAAGAGGAAAAGTCCCTAGATACCTTGAAACATGTTGGGAAAATTGATGTAGAAGCTTGGTGCCTCCTGTGCCAAGAACCCCAAAGGGAATAGGAAGATGAAGATTCTCTTGACAATATGAAATTCATTGATATGATTTTCACTTTCGAAGAGGAACAAGTTACCTAAGAGTATATCAATGAATCCAGAAGAAGAGGAGAAATGGAGGGGAAACTCTGGACCCTGAATAAATTGACAGATGATAAGAAGAAACAAAGCTTCAGCCCCTCTGTCACAACCTGATGCTCCTCTTCCATCACCAGAGAAAGTAGCTCCACCACCTCCACCTCTGGTAAGCGAGTTGCTTCCTAAGACAACTCCTACATATGATATTCAGTTAAATATAGATGTTGCAAGCATGTTCAGAAAACTGAATATGACGATCCCAGTCACAAAGATGTGTAAGATCCCTTCTATAAAAAGGGAAGTTTTGAATGTCTTGCATGTGCCAACCAAGAAGGAATATCCTCCCATCATATTAAACACTGTGTACCTCGATTGGCCAAGGGACCAGGAAGACCTTTCTTCTGTAGAGCCTCAATCTTGCTGAAAAACTTTTGTACCCCTAGGTCCATGGCCTGAATCTTTTCTTCTAGCTGTAGAATTAGTCCTCTCTTGGTCAAGACTCTTTTTACCTCAAGGATGGTATCTATTCTATCCTCAATTCTTAGCTCTTCCAGCTCCTCTCTGGTTTTAGAATTCAAGAATTTGATGATTTCATTAGCCTGTGTGGGCATCTCTCCCAGTTCTGATCTGATCTTCTCGATGGCTTGTTTACTTCTTTGCACCAATTCATTTTTCTCAAACATAATCTGTATCATTGGCCATATTTCGTTAATAGACTTGGTGATGTCTGTCCAGACACTTTCTTTGACTTTGGCCAGTGTTTTACCTTCCATTGTTTGCTTCCAGAGCTGTTGTAACTCTTGTTTGAGCTGGTCTGACACCTGTTTTTCCTTGGAGAAGTTGGTTTGATAAGATGATTTGAGTTCCTGAAGGTTCTCAATCTCCTTTTTGAGCCTGCTAATCTCGATCTCCTGTAGGTTCATCTCTTCCATAGATTTGGCCAATTCAACCATCTTTTCCATAGACGTTGGTGGATTCGCTGATGGGACTTCTTCTAGTGATGTTGTGCTCACTCCTGAGAGTGGCACTGCACTCAACAGAATGACCTCCATGGGTTTCAAATGTTCTTTCTCTTTCACTAGTTTCTCCATCTCATCTTCCATTTCCTTCAGTTGTGCATTATGCTCCATGATTAATTTAAGCATCTCATCTTTTTCTCCTTCTATATTTGCTATTTCCTTTACCTACGAGTCTACTGTTGGTGGTAGCTTCAATTGTTTCCTCAAAGACACTATGTCTGCGTTCTTCTTCTTGATCATATCCTCGACTGCTTTCACATTTGAGGGATCATACCCGATCTTGAGGACCAGCTCCTCCAACGTCTTGATCCGATTATCCTTCGCAAAGGATGATATTTTCTCCAGCTTCAATCGTGTCTGGATGTTGTTCAGAGACACTTGTAACCTAGAGGCAGTAGTGGAAGTATGTTCCAGCGTGGATAAAACCATTCCTCCCGTCTGCCTGTGCAAATCCATTTGGTCAACGGGATGCACATCCTTAGTCTGGAATTCAAAAGTGGCCCTTTTGTAATCGGTGATTACCTTAGGGTCTGGTACCTATGCTTGGTGGAATGCCATGTTCATTTTTCCCTTCTCTGTGTCAAACGCCAATAGAAGCTTGTGTTGTGTAGATGACATCTGCTTCTAGAATTGGGCGTATGTGTTGTTGGTCAAAGTTTGATTCTTTTTCTTGATCAAGTCATATTTCTCAAAGATGCTCGGCTTTGGTCATGTCTTTCCTGGATGGTTGATTGGTAGAGTATATATAGTCTTCTTTGGTAACACAGTGGTTATAATCTGCTTGTTGCTTGTGTTGAGGAGAGACCGATCAACCTCTATCACTGTAGTCGATGGAATTTCCTTTTCTCTAGCCAAGTCAAGAGCTTGACTGGTTTTTTGGCCTCTTGGTATGCAATCAGAATTCTTCTAATGACACTTTAGTGACAGGAGGTGACAGATCCTTCCTAGGCCTTTTCTCCTTTGGAGCCTGTGGTGTGGTTGTCTGTGATACAGTGACCGGGGTGTCCTGTTGTTCTATTTCAACCAAAGTGTTTGGTTCCCATCCTGTTTGGTTTGCAAATTTCTCTACCTCAGGCCTAGATTCGTGGACATACGGTATATTCTTGTTTTTTATCCTCATCTCTGAAATGATCCCACATGGATTGTAGTGCCATGTGAAACTCATGAAGAAATTCATTTCCTTCAGCAGCCTGTCTGCTTCCTCCCCGACGCCTCGATTGTTGCAGATGAAAGACCTAATCTGCCCTTTGATTCTGAGATGTTTCTTTCTCTTTAAAGACACAAAGTGAATATCATCTGAGTTTATCATATGCCTTATGTATTCCAGAGAAAAAATTCTGACAAGTATTTGGGCAGTTTATATGGGGCCAACTCGCACCCAGAGACTCTGATCTCAGTGTGATTTTGGTACAGGTACTAATCACCAGTATTTGTATGATCTGATATATGTAGGATCCTCTGAACTTCGTCATTAATCCTAGGTTTGGGTCCGCCATTGAGCATACTCACCACTAGGTGGTAGAATTGATCGATGAACTGCTTGAAACTAAATTCCATGGAGTTATGTCTGAGCAGGGAAGTCCATGCGGTTACTGCCTGGGGTCTTCCATCTCCGTCCATCTTCTGCATGGAAAAAAAAAAATTGTTCACTTGGAAGAAGATGAACAGGTATGATAGTATTGAAGAATACCAGAACATGCCTTCTGTGGAAAAATTGACAAATTGCTCGTGAATATTGTTATCTAGGAATCCGCTGAAGTTGAACTGTGTAGTAGGCTTCTCATCGATGGAGAAAATAGACAAAAACCCCAGAATGGGTTCATCTACCCACTGATCTAAATAATAACCCAACAAGGCGCATAGGGACATGATAACCTGGTTTCCTCTCATTGAGAACATGGAGGAAGGATAAGGGGTATTTGTAGCGGGGAGCTGAGCAGATTGTGGAAGAAAAAGATCAAATATTTTAGCTCTTTGAGGAAAATTCATCTTCTAATATAACTATGTAAGGATTTCAAGGTGAAAAGGTGATGTGGAGTCGACTCGGGATATTTGCATCATTTGGTCGATGGATTTTGGCATGATGAGGAAGAGAACTTCCTTGGATGAGGATACGATGGATCTTTGCTCGGGAATATAGTGGGCTTAGCACTTGAGGGAAAACTCTGGGAAATGGTGAATCTAGGGGAAGAGATACAGGGGTAGGTTGGACTCCCAGAGTCCAATTTCGTCACTCTAGTCCAAGAAAACTTCTTTAAGCCATGATTGAAGGTCTGCAAAGTCGAAATTGCATTTAGTGTCTGCGATTAAGTAGTATTTGTCGGCCAATGGAATCCTGTCAAGCTCGACAGGAGGCGGGAGAAACAGATTCTCTTCTCCTTCTATTTGTTTTGATATTGGTGCCATTACTATAACAATACCTGCAAATAAAACAATATTAGTGGGGGCGACTATAGATGGGGGTGACTGACTATAATGGAGAAGAAAACAGGGTAAATTCTCTGGTGTGATGAGTGGGTAAATGGTGAAGGAATGAACAGTGAGGGTAATTTTGAATAAATGGGTATCAGTTGGGCGCGGGGGACAGGTCAGCTGGTTAACGGATAAGTTATCCAGTAATAAATGGCCAACAGGTCTTTTAGAATGTGAGATGGAAGGTGACAACTACTGAGGGATACATATGGGTGATGTGGCGGTTATCGATTGGGGGAAAAAATCATGGTGAGGGGGCTTGCCACGAGTGAATGAGGGAGAAGGACTGATGGAGTTATGGGATGTGACTCTTTTGGAAATGTGGATGATGACATCCCGAGGTGACAAGGTATGTTAGACAGTAGGAGGCGGTGGGACTCGGGACCAGTAGATTTATGCCACGTATTAATAAGGGGCCCGCCAGAGTAAGATTCCATTTCAGAACCCCCCCCCCACCGTTAAAAGTAGATCAGTCGAGGGGGGTCCGAAGCATACCTTGGGTCGTCAATCTGCATGCTTTCCTTTTGACCGCAGATCTGTGCACGCTCTTTAACACAAATTTCGGACTCCCCCCCTCCATTAAAGGCAGAATAGACGGGGGGTTCTAGAATACAATACAGACCATAGATCTAAGCACTGAAACTTGGGCCGTCCAGATGCGCGCATGCATTATCAGTGATTCCGGACCCCCCCCCCCCTCCGTTAAAGGTAGAATGGTCGGGGGGCTCCGGAAAGATTTGTCCACCGTAGATCTAGGCGCGATGATATGGGCCATTGATACATGAGTGGTGCATAAATGTGGGCGCGACAACATACACACCCTGAAAAAATTAGGATAAGAGCATATCATGGGTTTTTCCCAAGCTTTTACATCTTTACATCACCAAGGGGTTAGGAAAACAACCTTTCAAGCATTCAAAACATGGTCCAACATTGATCATCGAGCTAGTTTTATTGAAGTAAAGTAAACTAGCCTATGTTGTAACCTAACTTCCTAGGAAAATTAGCCCAGATTAAACTCTTGGGCTAAGAACTTACTCTACCCTGGGGCTATCTGACCAAGATTAGACAATCTGGCTAGATTTATTCACTAACTAACCTAGATCACTTGGCTAAGATTAAACAGTTTAGCCAAGCTTATTCACTATTCCTATCAACATCAATTTAAAATAACTTGGTCATGCTTGAAAGGTATGGACCAAGTCACTGTTATTGCATGGTGCTCTTATCGAAATTCTTTTATGCCCTTTTTTCTTTTTTCTTTTCTTTTTCTTTTTCTTTTTCTTTCTTTTTTCAAATTATTTGCAAAATGAAAAATCATTTGACAAACAAAAAACACTAGAGAGATAACATTCCAGTCACCAGTTGATCCTATAAATTATAGGGTGATAACAAGAACCAGATTGGTTCTTTACAAAGTAAGAGAGTGATTTTGCTGTTGTTGCCAGCACCCAAATTTTTGAGTTAAGTTTTGTGCACGTGCACCAAGGGAGAAGTGTGTGCCCATTTTATAATTTTTCACACACCTGAGTAAGTGCACGAGGATTTCGATAAAGTGTGCATTGGATCGGGTTTTGTTAGCAGTGCGTGGATCATAAAATACAATTGAGTGCGCATCGATCTGAGTTTTTTCAGTTACGTCGGAAACCAATAATATTCCCACTTGAAGCAAGAAAGGAATCATCGAGATATATCCCCTAATTATTTGTGCTAGAAGCATACAAAGACATGGGGTAGCCAAAAGAGGAGTTGGTGTTATAGCCCAAAAATTCCCTACTCATGCATACATGGCATTGGCCTTCTTACTTGCATAATTTTCCAAATCACTACTGAGGAGCTCTATTTAAAAAAACAATTTTTAGAGCATATACGTTCCCTGCACCACTACTTCCAGCATACATATTCTTTTTTCATGCTAGAAAACCCACGTACATACTCTTTCTGCACACTAAACAACCCACGTATATCTCCAAAAGTTCCAAAAATTAAAAATTTGTAAGGAATTCAGTGGAATTCACAGGCTATTGGAGGTTTCCCAACCAATTCACCTGCTATATCCCTTCCCCCAACCATATAACCATACTTTTTTCATATAAAAGGAGGTGTTGGGGTCTCATTTCACAACCAAGCATAAGAACGATGAAACTCTGCCCAAGTTCACTTGCAACCTTTTGTGAGCTACTGCCTCAGCATTCCCTCTTCAACTCCTTTTCTTCCATTCAATCCATTCCCTTCCCTTGAGGTGATTAGTATATTGAGAGAAGAGGCTTATTGAAGGTGTACTTGGAGCATTGTAAAGAGGATCCTGGACCAAGTTCGTGGAACGGTGGCTGACAAAGATTGTAAGTTTCAGTCTTTGTTTAATGAATAAAATAATCTCTTTTCATTGTCCCAAATGATGATGTTTTGTGTCTTTTCTTTGATGTATACATAACATTTTATATCTATCCCTAATTTATGAATAGACATAACATGCTTGTAGCCTTGTTTTCCTAGTCTTGGATGCAGGCCAGCTTTTTGGAGGAGACTTCAGTCTTTGGAGCTACATAGGTTGAGGAGATCATCACTAGACATTGGATAAAAGGTACAGTTACCGATCTTCTCTTTTACCACTTTCTGTTCATTTATTTTGGTATGTTTGGGGTAGTGTAGAAACTAGATTGATTTTTAGGAGGTCATTTGCTCTGTCTATATCCTAAACCCTGGTATATTTATAGGGGGATTTTCCCACTAGCAGAATTGGAAACCATACTGGGGAGTCCCTCTAGGGTTTTTAGGGAGGTTTTTTGGGTTGTTGATTGGCTTCTTGTTTGCCTTTCTAGTTTCATTCAAGTTTACTAAGTCTTTTTAGGGTTTCTGGTCACCTGCAAGGTGCCTACCAACTTCCCCTTCCCTGTAAGTCTACCTTGTCTTTTTATTTTTGCAAAAGAAAAAGAGTCTTCATTTCAAAGTTCTTTTCAATTTCCTAAAATACAAGTAGTTTTGTTTATTCAAATGAAAGCGAGTTTTAGGATTTCTTCATTTACAAGATCTTGAAATATCAATTAGAAAAGTTGAATATACAAAGAGTTTTTTACGAGCTTTGATTTAATTTTGAAGTATCTTTTGCTTTCAAATGCTTTAAAGTTCTCTTCCTTATTTGTCTCTTCATAACACCTTCAATTGCACTACTGCAACCTTTGCGTAAATCAAGCCTTGAAATTAACACTTAATCTAAAATATATTAGACTTTCTATTTGTAGGGTTCACCGACTAGTTTAGGGTTTTAGGGCCTTGAATTAGGTGTGAAGAGGAAACACTTCAAGGCCACTTTAAAACAAACATTGGAGTCTGAGATAGGGAGTGGTTTAATTCCAGCACCGTAAGAATTAGTCAGGACCCCTCTCTAACACAGGGGGTAAACATGAGGTCAAGTGAGGAAAGGCAGAGGAGATAACCCCTTGAAAGATGAACTAAACATAGTGGGGTTTGTATATTGAGGGTCTTTCTCGAGAACAATACCAATCGCATTTGCCTATGGATATTCGTGGACCTCGAATCCATTCGGGATCCTCAATTTTCTTCTGGACAAATTTATTTCATCACCCTTGAAGGGATTCAGACTTGTTATCTTGCTCATTACGATCTTCTCAACTATCAACTGTACCCACCTGGTGACTTACTATGAGCTGGCAACTTAGTTTCCCATATTTTACGAACTTACACAGGTGACTGTGGGGGTATATCGCAGTACCTATGGTGGATGTCAGATCGTTCTTCACAGAGTATACCTAGAGGGTTCTTCCATGTTCGAGTTTCACATAGACCAGCTAGTAGCTCTAGTTTCGATTGGCGTAACTGCCCTTCCCACTAGTTAGTCGATTTCTTGATTTATCTTTAGGAAAATTTTAGTGTGTGCTCTGTGCTCCCTAGTTTTCCATAGTGAGTTAGTCATTCATTACTTTGGGTCTCTGACCTAAGGTGGTAGACTACCCACTCCGTCGGTCATGAGAAATTTCAGTCTTCCTCTTAGAAACATGGAGCTACCTCTTTATAGGCATTGTTTTTTATAACTCTGGTTCGCCAGAGTTGGTGTGTGAGACTTTTACGGACTTGAATGATCCTGCAAGGGGAGAACCTATGCATAAGATATTCATGGCTAAATTTCCCGATGATACCAACCAAGGAACCCCTTCAAAAGGGGATTCTTTTTCTTTTCCTTTTTTTAGAAACATTGGTGTCCCTTTGATGGCCACTTTGTACAATCCTGGGTTGAATGTGGGACTACCGGTTTGGTTAGGTACCATTCCAAATGTCCCGAACACTCTTGACGCTTATCAGTTAAAAACCTTATGTCATGGGAATCATGTTGATGTTCCTTTGTTAGCAAAGTCTTCTCCTCCTACTTCTGCCTTCCATGGTGAAAGTATAGCTACTAGTAACCAAAAGTCTAAATGAAATAGAAAGAGGAAGAATAGGAAGAATAAATTACCAACCTTTGCGAGTCATGTTGGAGATAGGTTTTCAACCTCTGTGAGTCATTTTGAATACCACCACCTAGCCTCTGCAAGTCATCTTGGGGGTAAACAACCAACCTCTATGAGTCATGTTGGAGATAGGTCATCAACCTCTACAAGTCATGTTGAAGACCAACACCCAACCTTTGCAAGTTATGCTGGGGGGAAAAAGTCCAGTCACTACTAGTCATACTGGTAATAGGTCTGTAGCCTCTGCGAGTCATGTTATCGACTAATCACCAACCTCTGCAAGTCATGTTGGAGATGTGCAACCAACTACTTCTAGTCATGTCGGGGTCATTGATTCTGTTGATAAACCTAGACGGATAGGACATAAGCCTAAGTTACCTTGTAAGCTTTGCAAGGGAGATCACCTTACTCATTATTCCCTGGCCTTCTAGAGGTACGAAGATTTTCTTCCATGTCTGCAAGTTCTTTTGATTCTAAGTCTTCTGAGGTTTCGTCACAGCCTATTCAGCCAGTGGTTGAGAAATTGGTCGTGTCGATGCAATATTCGACCGATCCCACTTCCCTTTTGGGGGGTGATGCGCCTTTAAACCATGTTGTCTCATAGCCTATTCAGCCAGTGGTTGAGAAAGTAGTCATGCCGATGCAATCTTTGACTAATTATACTCTTCTCTTGGGGAGTGATGTGTCTACTGACTATGTTTTTAGCATTTTCAGCTCAATACTTTCAGAACAAGGGAGCATCCTTCTCACTTCGAGCGCCTCCCGCCCCCCCCCAAGTCCTAGGATGGTTTCCTTTGATTGGAATGACCTTGTTGAGCCTCGTCTTCCTTCTTCTGCACCCTTTCAAATAAGGTTTGAAGTTAATTCAAATAACATTTACTGATGTATTGTAGATGAAGGAGCCTCTACAAGTATTTTATCCTCCTCGGCTTGGCAAGATTTGGGTTCTCCCAAGCTTGTGTCTGGTTTGTATGAGTTGTTGGATTTTGACAGACATCCTAGTGAATATTTGGGGATTCTTCTTCAGTTTACTATATCGTTAGGTGGGAAGACTGTCCTTGCCAATTTTATAGTGGTGCAAGGCTCGTTAGATTTCAATATGCTTCTCAGGCATGATTATGTATATGCTATGAATGTTGTGGTGTCTACACTCTTCTGGGTGATGCATTTCCCTCACAATGAAAGCATTTTCATTATTGACCAGCTGACATATGATAATCACCATCCTAATTTGACGTTATTTCAGGCTACCCCTTTATATGTTCCTAGTGCTTGTGTAGACTCTACCTTGTAGAACTCCCTCATGAGCACGCTTTGTTGTCTTTCAAGATCGCTTTAAAATTCGAAAGCAACATTCAACGAGACTGTATTTATTCTTTTTGATCTTGTCTGGATTACTTGAGAAAATTATCCTCCTGGAGTCTTCTTTAAGCCCTTTTCAAACTCTCTAAAAATGAAAATATTGCCAAACGATCTTATTGCCCTTCACGCTTGCCAAACTCAAATTTGAAGGCACATATGTCCGACGGTAGTTTACCCCTTTTCGGTCTGGATGGCTAAATTTACGAATAAAGATATTCTCTAGGAACTTCGGTTCGCTAGAAGAGTATTCTCAGGGATAAGTTTAACCCTTTTTTAGGCCCGGGGGACTAAATCTTCGAAAAAGGAACATTCTCCTTGGTTTTTGTTTATCACCTTTTTTTGGGCCTTAGAGATTACTTATGAAAAAGGAATGCCCCCCGAAGCCCATAGTTAAGCTCTTTTCAAACTCCCTAAAATTGAAAAGATCACCGAGTGACCTTGTTCCTTCACACTCGTTAAATTGGTCTAGAAGAACATCTAATGGCATGAGTTAAACCCTTTTTCCAGCTTGTATATTATAGCAGAAAAAGGTACGCCTCGAGAGATTCATCTCTCTGGGAGAGTTCTCCTCAGTTACTTTTATACTTTTTTCAGGATAAGGAGATTAAAATTAGAAAAAGGTTGTGATTCCATAGTTAATCTCTTTTCAGACTCCTTAAAATTGAAAAGATAGCCGAGTGATATTGTCTTTGTCACACTCATTAAAATGGTTTTGAACAGATGTATTTTTGGTGCAAGTTTAACCCTTTTTCTAATGGACTAGACTAACTCCAAAAAAGGTACTCCCTGGAGTCTTCTTTTGTGTTTTTTCAGACTCTCTAAACATGAAAAAACTATCGAGCTTACCTTCTCCGGGATCGTAAAAAATTACATAGAAGGGGTCTCACTGTGTCATGCTTAATCACATTGCAGGTCTCATATTTGCTTCTTTGGCCTAATGCTGACTCCATGTTGCTCCCAACTGAACCTTTGAATCATTTCTTATATGCAAGCCTTGCAACACTTTTTGCCTCTACGATCTGACACCTTGACCCATGGAGGAATTTTCTCCAAGTGTCCTTATCCTGCACATGTCTCCTTGCCCTAAGCATTAATATGTTCCATGCACTTGGAACTAGTTTGCTTGCTTGTGACACTTGTTCCTCCTTTGTAACGTAGCATTCTTTTATTATTTTTCAATCTCTTTAAAAGTTGAAAAAGAAAAAGAAATCAAATATTCCAAAAAGAGGGGACGAGAAATATACATTCTTTTTTCGGAAACAAAGATAGTTTCCCTTGGAGAAAGCACATCCTTCTATTTTTTCTTCAAGCATTGGGATCTAGTATGACCTTAGGAATCATTTCTTGCTACATAGAGTTGTGTCCTCCTCCATTTGATTACTCTTCCAAACATATGGAGAGTTTGCGTTGCCTCCTGCATCACAAACTTATGTCAATGTCATGCTTCCTGAGTCTGATCATCTTTCGTGCTTTTGTCCAAGGGAAGTTTTACCCAACCTGAGTTGTCCTTTCTGCATTTTGTCTCTTGAGTTTCATGAGTTGACCATCCCGAGATTCTAGTCAAGTCCAGATTTGGAATCGACGAAGTTCTCTGCCTGCTCATCGAGATCCTCTAGTCTTTTCTCGATGGATTTTCGAAGACCCGAGGGTAGTGACTCATACACTCCCATTGTACTCCTACATGAGTTTTGAATATCTTGAAGTTGTTTCTTGAGCTATGAAGACCTCATCTCTAGCCACAGGCGCCACTAGTTTCTTGAAGATGCATACTATACTTGTATATCTTTGACTGATTTTGAGATGTATATCCACTGTGTATTGCTCACAGATACACTTTATATAGTTATATGACATGGATCTGTAGTTTATTTGATTGGAAACCATGATTCAGTTCATCCTGAGCATGGGTATGCCCTCCTCAGAGAGACAATTCTTGTTTTGCAGATGACACCTCCCGAACTCTGGTCCCGGGCTCACTCAATTTTGTGCATTGGTGAATATGTTGTAATGTATTTCAGCCATCAATTTCTCTTCTGACCTCATGCATTAGGGGGCATCTATTATAGCCCTAAAATTCCCTACTCATGCATACATGGCATTGGCCTTCTTACTTGCATAATTTTCCAAATCACTATCGAGGAGCTCTATTTAAAAAACCAATTTTTAGAGCATATATGTGCCTTGCACCACTATTGTCTGCATACATATGCTTGATGCATGCTAGACAACCCATGTACATACACTTTATACACACTCAAAAACCCGGATATACCTCCAAAAGTTGCAAAAATTAAAAAGTTTTAAGGAATTTAGTGGAATTCACGGGATATTGGAGGTTTCCCAACCATTTCACCAACTATAGCTCGTCCCCCAACTGAATAACTGTCCTTTTTTCATATAAAAGGAAGTGTTGGGGTCTGATTTCACAACCAAGCATAATAGTGGTGAAACTTTGACGAATTTCACTTCCCTTCCATGCCCAAGCATTTGCAACCTTTTGTGAGTTACTGCCTCAACATTCCCTCTTCATCCCCTTTTCTTCCATTCAATCCATTCCCTTCCCTTGAGGTGATTAGTATATTGAGAGAAGAGGCTTATTGAAGGTGCACTTGGAAAATTACAAAGAGGAGCCCATACCAGTTTCGCAGAATGATGGCCAGAAAAGATTGTAAGTTTCAGTCTTTGTTTAATGAATAAAATAATCTCTTTTCCCTATCCCAAATGATGATGTTTTGTTGCTTTTCTTTGATTTATACATAAAATTTGATATCTAACCCTAATTTATGAATATAAATAACATGCTTGTATCCTTTTTTTCCTAGTCTTGGATGCAGGTCAACTTTGGGAGGAGACTTGCAGTCTTTGGAGCTATAGAGCTTGAGGATATCATCACTAGACATTGGATAAAAGGAATAGTTACCGATCTTATTTTCTACTGCTTTATGTTCATTTATTTTGGTATGTTTGGGGTAGTGTAGAAACCAGATTGACTTTTAGGACATCATTTGATCTGTCTATATCCTAAACCCTAGTATAGTTATAGGGTGATTTTCCTGCTAGCAGTTGGTTAGGTACTTAATATTTCCCTTGATGCAGAAATTCTACATGGAGTGCTTGTAGGTTCCTGAAGAGTGTGAGGAAATTGGATCAAACAAGCAAGTGGAGAAGAGAAGAAAGAGACAGTGCTCCCTAGTAGTGAAGGATATAAAAGTAAGTTTAAGATTATATAGAGTGTTGGATAACATATTAGGGAGTTTATGAGAAGCTATTCAGCTAGTCTGAGAGTTTCAGGTTAGATACTAGCATCGAGATCACCCTTAGCCTGATTGATACAGATTTTATGAGAATAAGGAAATGAATAAAAATTATTAGCAGGTGCTTAACAAAAAATAACAGAGATACAGTAAAAATATTTTTCTATTCAATAACAAAATAAGATGAAACTGTAAAATGCAGCGAAAACAAGCTTGCTAAAATGGTGGCGGCTTATCTCTGAGAAGAGATATGACAGCAGTGCACATTCACAAGAAGAATTTTACAATGAGGCTCTGAAGGCATTTTTACATTAAGAAAGAATGCCAAAAACCATAGACATCTAAAAACCTAACCCTAGGAGATGAAGCACCAAAAGTCATGTGGGCCCCGTTTGGGTAAGTTGGTACATCAACTTCTCGGGGTCGTAACTTTTGCATACGATCTCCGTTTTAGGTGTGTGATAGCCCGTTGGAAACGTATCGTCAATGAGATTCATTTTGGGGGCTCAATAATGCTTTTGGATATCATTAAGGAGATTTATCCTGAAAAACATTCATTTAAACCCTCAAAATGGCCCCAGAACTTAAAACTGCTAAAAATAGTAAATTGCCAAAATTGTCAGAAAACATTTTTGAGCCAATTGGAAAAGGTGGGTGGCCACCGATATCCATATGGATCAATCCTCCCTCCTTAGGAAGAAATGGTCTCCATTGCATTGAGGTCCCCCATCAAATGAGGAAATTTCTGTTGAATTTGGCTGCAGGTGAGCCACTTGGCTTGGTGCAGGAGCTGCCCTGCTTTGACGACTCGATAAAGCTAGATCCTTTGTTGTCGAGTGCCCTTGATCTGTCTGTCCACATTCTGATCATTGGATGCATGTTTTATGCAGTTGGGGTTGAGCTCTATTGGTTTCAGTTGTTCTTCTACCTCTAAGGTGTCCAATAATGTTGGGAAATAAGGGCGAAGGAGATCCACGTTGAACACTGGGTGCAGGCCAAGGAAAGGAGGAATGTTGAGCTCAAAAGAATTATCCCCCACATCCTTGGTGATAGTGTATGGCCCATAACAGAGTGGGTGAATCTTTCGATGAGTTCCTGTAAGGCGTTCTTTCTGAAAGTGCAACCAAACTTTGTTGCCCACTTGAAACTTATGCGGCACCTGATGTTGATCATGGCGTTGTTTGTACTTGTCATCAGACTTCTATAGGATATCCTGAACCTGTTGGAAGATGTGCTAGATCCGCTTGATGAACCGGGTGGCTTTGTCAGCTTCAGTTGGAGCAGGATATGAGTCGGTCGAGGTGACCTCAAGGGGAAGTGAAACATCTATGGGATCCAATGGTTGGAATCCCAACCCCACTTGAAAGGGGTTGTGGCCGGTTGAGCTATGCAGGGCTCGGTTGTAGCTATGTTGAACATAGGGAAGGCTCTCATCCCATGTGTGAGGGTTATTTGAATTATACATGTGAAGGATATTCACAATCATTCGATTTACAACCTCGGTTTGGCCATCTGTTTGGGGGTGGAAGGTCGTGGACTTGGTGAGCTTGGTGTCCAGCAGTGACCAGAGGCTCGACCAGAATGTGCTGAGAAATTGACTATCCCGATCTGAGACAATGGTTTGTGGGATTCCAAAGTGTACCCAGAATCGTTCAAAGAAGAGCTTGGTAGTGGCCTCTGCTGTGATGCTCTTCTTGCAGGCAACCAGAATCGCCATCTTAGAAAAGCGATCAACAACCACAAAAACACAGTCATTTCCCTGCTTGGTGGATGGGAGGCCCGACATGTAGTCCATTGAGATGGATTCCCATGGCCTATCAGGAGTAGGAAGAGGGGTGTATAGGCCCTGTTTCTTAGTGGTCGGTTTGGCAATAGCACAGGTAGTGCAAAACCTGATATACTTG
Organism: Picea engelmannii; assembly: GCA_009831015.1. Taxonomy (NCBI): domain Eukaryota; kingdom Viridiplantae; phylum Streptophyta; class Pinopsida; order Pinales; family Pinaceae; genus Picea; species Picea engelmannii. The sequence continues at coordinate 440,047 of ML786025.1, read as the reverse complement.
CTGACCTCCTGTCGAAGTTTCGGCTAGTATAAATGTTTTTGTAGCATCACCACTGTCTTTTTTATGCCGAAGTGTCCTGCCACCCGACTGTAGTGGGCTTCCCAGATCAGCTTCGCTCGCTCACTTGATGGAACACAGATATGGCCCAGACAACACAACAACCCATCCTAAAGATGGAAATTATTGACAATTGCATTTGCACCCAATATTTGGTAGGTGGTGGTGAAGTCAGGTTCTGTCTCATAGAGTTGGGGCCATCTAGATGTCTCATGGCTGCAAGAGTCTAGCACTGTGGTGAGTGTCGCGACTGGAGGCCTGCTGAGGCAATCAATGACGCAATTGGTGCTTCTTGTTTTATACTTGATGTTGAGGTGGAATTGCTGCAAGTATGTGGACCACTTTTTATGGTGGTCATTCTGCAATTTTCCCTGTGTCTGCATGAACTACAGTGGCTTATGATCAGTGTGGATGACTGTCTCCTTCCCAAGAATGTAATGTCTCCACTGGCGGCATGCTTTCACAATGGAGTACATTTATTTGTCGTAAGTAGGGTACTTACGGATAGTATCTGAAAGTGTCTCAATATGATAGGCCACGGGGTAGTCGTGCTGAGTGAGAATGACACCCACAACATAGTCTGAAGCATCTGTCTCGATCTCAAAGGGATGTTTTAGGTCTAGCAGTGAAAGTACTGGGGCTGAGCACAAGCGCTTCTTCAAATCATCGAATGCTTGTTGTTGGGATCGGCCCCACACAAATTTCGTCTTACCACCACCCCTGTTTATTTGGCTGAGGGCCCATGCAATATGGGAGAAACCCAACACGAAACTATGATAGAAATTGGCAAGGCCCAAGAAGCTCCGAAGCTTAGTGAGTGTTGTTGGGGATAGCTAGTCACAGATGACTTGGATCTTGGCTGGATCCACATGTATGCCATGCTGATCAATGATGCAACCCAGGTAATGGACCCTTTCCATGCTGAAGGAGAATTTTTCCAAGTTGGCGTATAGCTTGTGCTGCCGCAGGGTGTGCAGAACCTGCTGAATATGCTGCAAGTGTTTGGCCCAAGTTTTGTTGTAAATTAGAATGTCATCTAGATACACCACTACAAAAGTATTGGTGAATGGTCACATGATATCATCCATCATCCTCATGAAAGTGGCTGGAGAATTTGTCAAACCAAAGGGCATGACCAACCATTCTAAAAGTCCTTCCTTTGACTTCAAGGTCGTCTTCCATACATCTGTCTATTCTACCGAGACCTGGTGGTAGCCAGACTTCAGATCAATCTTACTGAAGTATTTGGCCCCTGTGAGTTCATCAAGGAGGTCATCAATTTAGGGAATCAGGTATCGGTTTCCGACTGTGATTTTATTCAGAGCTTGATAATCAATATAGAGTCACCAGGTTCCATCTTTCTTCTATACTAACACGATTGGGCTCACGCAAGGTGATGAGCTGGGGTGGATGTGATCCTTGTGGAGTAGTTCTTGGATCTGTCACTTGATCTCCTCATTCTCTAATAAATAGTGACAATAGACTGGCCCATTGGGAAATGATGCGCTGGGGGTTGGATCGATGGGGTGCTTGACCTGGCAGTGCAGAGGTACCCATGTAGGTGAGGATAAGATATCCAAGTATTCTTCCATGACCTTATCTACTTTCTTTTGTTGTGTGGAGAGGTCGGTCGCAGAGACCTTGGATGTAGCTACGATATTTCGCTTATTCTGAGAGAGAATCACGAAGAAGAAAAACTTCCTCGTCTGAGAGATGACCTTCCTGCATAGCTTAGCAGAAATCAAGGAAATAGCACTAGGTCGGACTGCCTTGGGTATCCTGTACAATTTCCTGTTTAAAGTAATAATAACACTATGAGGCCAAGACTCATATACAACATGATGTTTCCATAAATAAGGTTGGCCCAAAATAACATCACAAACTTTGAGAGGAGAAACATCACACAATACCTCATCTTTGAAGGGCTTGATTCCGTACGACATTCAACACTGTTGGCTGACACAGAGATCGCTTCCTTGGAGGAGCCATCCAATGGTGCAGGGTTGTGGGTGCGACATTGTTGGCAGGGCCAGCCGCTTGACGACCTATGCTAATATGAGGTTCTTCTGGCTATCGCTATCAACAATGAAGTGCAGCGGGGTGCCTTTTACCCACATCCATGAATGGAAGAGGCGCTCTCCTTCTTCTGGCTCGTCTGGTTCACCAGGCTGGAGCTTGGTGGTAGCAACGGTGGCATTGGGTTCCGCATCAATGATCCATATTCCCCTTTCTAGTTCTAGCTCAGAGTTAGAATCTACATCTGATTCAAAGGATTTCACTTTGACCACTAGCGACTTCTTTGAGCAGCTGTAAGGTAGCTAGAGAGGTAGTGGGGGGGCCCAAAGGACCCATAGTGATAATAGTGGAGGTCATTCAATGTAAGGTGGACTAGGTCCACTATATTATTAAATAAGGCCCACTATGGTAGTTAAATATAATAAATGTAAGAGGACTTTTATGAAGGTTCTACTTCTAGAAGATTCCTCCTCTAGAATGTTCTTAGGTGATGGTAGCACTATATAAAGGGGTTCAAGCAATGTAATGAGATATGAAGATAAATATTGTATTTGGAGTAGTAGCTCAATAGGAGGATGCCCCCTTGAAGTGACAAGTGAATAGGAGAGGATCCCTTCCATAATAGGATCCATTGTATGGTGTTTCCCTACCTCAAGGGTTTGGTAATAATAAAGTGTGGTTTCTTCTATCTTGATTTGTGGATCTATTGTGTATTCAATATTTGTGGTTATTATATTGGTAGATCTATTCAGGTTCTTAACAATTGGTATTCAGTAATTGTGTTGATTATATCTTCAGATCAGTATTGGTTCTTAACAATTGGTATCAGAGCACTTTCCTTGGCCGGAGTTGTGGGCAGCTATTTTTTATTTTTGCAGATATTTTTTTCGTAGAAGAAAAAAGAGGGCCGCGACATTCCAGACATTTTCAGTATATTTCTGTGCAAAATTTGCCAAAAAGGGTTGTAGATCTGAGTTCTTCTCAGAAAAACACCCAATTTAAAAAAAAAAAAATCGTCTGAAACGGAGTCCGGAAGGTCCAGATATTGAGGTTTTAAAATCTGCAATTTTTCAGGGTTTTTCTGCGGACGGTGGCGTGATTTATTTTTATTTCTGTAGCATTTGGAGGCCGAATTTGCCCAAATAAATTACATATCTGAGTTCTTCTCACAATTTCACCCAATTTAAAAAAAAAAATCAGCTGAAACGGAGTCCGGGAAGTGAAGTTATGAGCATTTTAAGTTCAGCAGTTTTTTAGGGTTTTTCCAGAAAAAGCCGCGATTTTTTGCCGAAACTTCTTGGATCTATTTTTTGAGTTTTTCCGTGACGGCTGCAGGACTGAAGAGTTCATAGGGTGCTCAGATGGCTATTTCATCTCAAACCTTGAAATAAATTCTTGAATCATTCAAAGCCCAATTGGATGACAGATTGGATGCATTTGCACATGGCCTCACAAACAGCCTCACACATAGCCTCACAGACAGCCTCACATATGGCCTCAATGATAGCTTTCGTAGTATTCGAGATTCATTTAACAACATGCAGGAGAAATTTCTTATGCAGGGCCTCATGAATGAATATAATCAAGAAAGATATGCTTGGTATGATTTTGAGGACGATTGTGATGATTGGTATATGGATAGTTGTCATTTCTGGGATGACAACCACTTCCATATTTTATTTGATGACTCTACTGCACCTTCTGTAGAGAACATCAATGACCCAGATCAGGAGCTAGTTACCAGCGTCCAGTCTGCATATTCTACAATGGTATTATTCCTTCCAGATTCTGCTATGACCCTTTTCCACTATGTGGATGGATCTTCTTATTTGGATCCACATGATAGGTGTCAGTCTTTGGAGCATCATTTGGAGTTGGTTATTGGGTTCCA
>ML786025.1:424156-435337 GCA_009831015.1 Picea engelmannii | reverse complement strand
AGGAGGAATCTTCTAGAAGTAGAACCTTCTAAGAAGTCCTCTTACATTTATTATATTTAATTACCCATTTATTGTATCTAACTACCATAGTGGGTCTTATTTAATAATATAGTGGACCTAGTCCACCTTACATTGAATGACCTTCACTATTATCACTATGGGCCCTCTAGACCCCCCCACTACCTCTCTAGCTACCTTACAGCAGCAGTCAGCAGTGTTATGCCAATGGCTCTTATGGAAGTCGTACCACTTCCCGGTATCTTTTTTTGTCTTTTTGGTGTCCTTCTTTTCTTGCGGCTTGGACTGGTTGTTCTAATATTGTCCATATTTGCTCTATCCTTTGTTCGATGGGTTGGGGCTTCCCTTTCCTGGCTTTTGTTGTGAGGGGTTCCCAGGCCCAAATTTCCACGTCTTTTGTTTGAGATTCTACTCAATTTTGATGGCATATCGATACGCCGCACCCAAGGATGAGATGTCCAGAAATTCCATTTTGTTCTATATGTATCTATGTAGAGCACCACGATACTTGAGCAACATATGTCACTCCGAATCTTTGATACCCAACTTGGTGTGCAAGGTATGGAAGATATTTGTGAAATTTAGCACTGCTTGGTCTCTTTCTTGCCGCAGTGTGGTCCATTTGGTATACAGGTCGTCATAACTTCCGATAGGGTAGTATTGCTCCTTAATATCATCCCTGAAGGATTCCTAGGTGGCTTTGACTGAAAATAATGAGGTTTCCTCTGTTTCCTTTTTCTCACAGAAAGTTTCCCACCAATCTTTGACATGGGGAATGGCTTTGAGGAGTGCAAAAGTAATCTTTTCTCTATTCAAAAAGTCATGGACATAAAAATACCCTTCTAGTAGATTCAACCACTTATCTACAACATCTATGTCTATCTAACCTTCAAATATAGGAATATCAAAGTTTATTTGTACCTTGAATGGGGCGGCGCCTCCGTTCAAAGAAGATGTGTCGCCTATTGGTAGTCGTCGAAGGATTTGCATGAAACTATCCATCATCTCATTCCTCTGTTGCGTGAGGTCTTCCTCAATCAACAGTTTGAAAGGATATCCTATCCCATCATATTTCTTTTCTCCTACCATGGGAGGTCGCTTGGGAGTGAAAGAGCTTCTGTCATCAAGAGAAACAAGCTCGAGACCCAACTCTTTGTACTCCGACCTCGTTGGGGACATGCATTAAGACGACAACGAGCAGACCGCTCTGATGCCACTAATCTAGATTTTATGAGTAGAACGAAATGAATACATATTATTAACAGGTGCTTAACACAAAATAACATAGATACAGTAAAACTGGTTTTCTATTCAATAACGAAATAAGCTGAAACTGTTAAATGCAGTGGAAACAAGCTTGTTGGAATGGTGGCGGCTTATCTCTGAGAAGAGATGTGACAACATCGTGCATTCACAAGAAGAAGGTTGCAATGAGGCTCTGAAGGCATTTTTACAATAATCAATAATCATCCAAAAACCTAACCCTAGGAGATAAAGCGCCAAAAGTCACGTGGGCCCCGTTTGGGTAAGTTGGTACATCGACTTCCCGGGGTTGTAACTTTTGCATACGATCTTTGTTTTAGGCATGTGATAGCCTGTTGGAAAGGTATCATCGAGAAGATTCATTTTGTGGGATAAATCATGCCTTTGTCTATCATTGAGGAGATTGATCCATAAAAACCTTCATTTAGGCCCTCAAAATGGCCCCAGAACTTAAAACTGCTAAAAATAGTAAATTGTCAAAAAAATGTTTTGAGCCAGTTGGAAAAGGTGGGTGGCCACCGATATCCATCTGGATCACATATGTAGTATTGTAATGTATTTTAATATATTTCTGCATTTTGATATGTCTGAGTCCTAAGGAAAGGTGCATGGTGCATTATATGTATTCCCCTTGTTCATATAATAATGGTATGAGATTCTATGGTTTTCATAGGAAAGTGTTCAACACAAAGTATAATTTTTTTGTGATGAAGTAATTGCATTAATGAATATATGACAGTTACAATCTATTTTGTCTATTATGAATGAGTTGAATGTGGATTTGTATTGTTTTAATTCTTAGTCCATAATGGAGTATCAATTATGTGTTATATGGATGCCAATTGTAGTAGTGTTTAGTATGATTAATCCTTCATCGTCAACACAAGACCTTATGGTCTCTGTGATCCTTTATGCATATTGGGTGATAATTTCCTTGACCCCGGATGAGGATTGATATGTAGGTTCTTTGGGGTTTTGTTTGACTTGCTCTGGATAAACCATGGGTCTAAACTTCCCCAACATTAGGAAGGTCAATGCACGCATAAGTGTGAACCAAAATAACGACAAAATACCCAACAAATGGTTATGTTGCTGGGACCTAAAGTCTTGTTGAAATTGATGGAGGAAAATAAAAATGTGGTGGCATCCTTCTAATGAGGAGATTCAAGACTAGATATAAGAAAAAGAGGACAAGTTTTCGTTGTGGGAGATGTAAGGATTGTGGGTGAAAGAGAAGGAATGGAAGGACTAATACATTTACTCGAACATGCATGATCTCTTCTCTGGAGAATTTCCATGTTTGTTGCATGAATGGTTAAAAATAAAAGTTGTTGTCAATTCGTTCGTGTTACTAATTGAGCCAATAGTTTGGGATAAAACTAAACTTGATAGTTTGAAGGTGAGGATAGGTTTGAAAATAGGCCTGGAGTCGAAGATACCAGTAGTGGAAATATTAGTAGTGAGACCTTGAGTGGTGAAGCCCATACCCTTTGGTTGTTGTAGTATGTCACAACCTTGAGAAAGTTGAGAGGGCCCAAGAATGGTGTGTGGATGCAAATTCATGGTGCGTCAAGGGAGTCTAAGGAGGAAATTTCACATGGTTATGCACTATAAAAAAGAGAAGATGTCACACAGCTCCATGAGGCACCAATATGAAGAGAATGTGGTACTTAACATAGTGGAAATATGTTGAGCAACAAAGAGACTGGCCGACAGAGTGGCTGCATGCTGAGTAGAGAAAGAGATTATGTGAAAATTAGTAGTGTGCAGATCTGATCGGGAGATGAGGCATGAAGTGGTAGTGCTTGGATCATCCTAGGGGTAGGTGCACACAATTTTTGGTGCAGATTTAATTCTATAATAAAGGGTGCAGATCATCGATGCACCAGAAGAAACAAACGATGGATGCTCCCCTAGTGGTGGGGGAGCTGAGTCGGTATTTTTGGATGGTCTTGTGCAGATGCAAATTGATAGCTCCTTTGGTCACCTCAATAGAAGTTTCACAAGAATATGGTCCTACCCCTCTTTGTACCTCCCCCCTCATGCATTTTTAATCAAGAAGAAACCACAATATATAACAGAGATATTGGAGTTGAAGAAAGAGAAGAAGAAGAAAGAAGTGAAAAACCAAGTAAAGAGGAAGGTGAAGTCAACAATACTTTACCTCAAGTGATAGTTGTGTGGAAATATCCCACCAATAATAGTTGGATAATAAGAACTACTTATAGTTCCAAGATGGAGAATCAAGACAATACATTGAGGTTACATGTATTCCATGAAATGGGAAAAGACAATGCAGAGAAACATTGGTTCACATGTGAAGCAATATGGTCTATGAAGAGAGTTATAGATGATGCGACGAAGATCACACAATTAGAGACTACATTTAGGGATAGGGCCACATGGTACATGAAATACAAGGTCATTATGCCAGCATGATAGGCAAGGTACCTCACTGAGGTCAAGCAAGCTCTCATTCAGGAGTTTTAGAAGCTGAAGTCTGAGTCCCAATGTATAACAGAGTTCAAAGAGATCAAACAGAAGGAAGAAGAGGATATTTGGGATTATGACCAGTGGTTCAATATTTTTTTGGATAGGATGACATTCCAGATCCAAGATGTGCAACACCAAGAATGGTTCATTGTGGGGTTTCTCCTCCATATTCGAGTCCCGCTCACCCTAAAAAAGGTGAAAATTCAAGCTGAGGCTATCGAAATCATGATGTGATTAGAGACAACACTAGGAGGCGCAGAAACATTGGCTAGGTTGGCATAGGTGTAGTCACAATTGGACAACCTAGTAATCTAGTTGCAAGATATGGAAAAAACTAAAGTCTTGCACAATCATGTATGGTGCACTACCTTCCGGTCGGAGGGGCATCATCAATATGAGTGCCCAATCCTTCTAAATTATATGGCACCAGGTGTGTCGAGTCCATTTCCATCCAGACAATCCAAATGGTGTGATATCTGTAGATAGTGAAGAAATGGGCCACCCCGCTATCCCACATTACATAAATATAAAACAACAACTCACACCCCCTTTTATGAATTCTATAAGTTTGTTGGCCATGATGTCAATAGTTGTCGCTCCCTCCATTTGATGCAAGATAACACTAGGAAGCATTCCAGGTGCAAAAGGAGATAAAAGGTGGTGAGTGTGGTGGTGTATACAAGGCTTTATATCAGGGAGGACCCTGAGGTGGATATGGGTGCGGTCGTGGCCATATATATGGAGGAGGAGGTGATAGACCCCCCACATGTTTCAATTGCGGTGAAATTGGTCATGTCTCATGATTATATACTAATCCATGTGTTCTCTGTGCCTTAGTTACAGTCATGAGAATACTACAAAATATTGTCCCAACTTGCTAAAGAACTAGGAAGATAAGAATATTGAATATAACATGGTGCATGCAGAGCCGCACCAGAAAAAAAAAATGGGGAAGTAGACGTCTGATTCGTAACCAATGGAGGGAAGATCAAGAAGGAAACCTATCCCTCCCTAAGTTTGATGCTTCTTGGCAGAAGCAGTTTTTGCGTGATTCACATAGAGCCATTGAAGAAGAGAGAGCACACAAGGAGATGAAACGCATGAATCAAAGGTCTCTAGAAGAGGCACAGATCTAGGAGGAGGTACAAAGAGTAATGCAAAGGTCATTGGAGGAGGCATGGATCCATGAAGAGGTGTAGTGGGTGATGCAGAGGTCACTGGAGGAATCACATGCACGTGAAGAATGGAAACGCGCGACAAAAAGGTATTTGGAAGAGGCTCATGTACGTGAGGAGACCCAATGCATGACCCAAATTTTTATAGAATAGGCACACACATAGACTAGGATGCAACATGTTGAGAAAAATGCATATGCAGAACAATGTCAGAAGGAGTTTTAATGTATAGCACGCACAAAATACTTATGTGTCCTAGGTCACATGGAAAAAGTCAAAGATCAAGTCAATACCTTATTCCACTACTGTTTGCATTTGCTTAGAGATCTAGAGGCTACAAGTAATTTAACCCAAATTTTGATTTCTTGAATGAAGGAAAAAGGAGAAAACACCATTGTATCAGCTCCACCGCTCAAAAGGGATGTTTTGCAGGTCAGCAAGCAAAAGCAAACTGGCCATGAATTTAAGATGATAGTAGAACTTGGTGGGTATGACATGGATGGATTCATGTTGGATATGGGATTCGATGTGAATATTTTACCCAAGAAACATTGGGAAGCAATGGGTAAGCCTAAGTTGTTTTTTTTACCCATACAACTCCAGTTAGTTGGAAATAAGTACAAGATCTATCCCATAGGCTAGCTGGAGCAAGTTGAAGTGAATATTGAAGGGGTGAAAACAAAGGTTGATTTTGAATTCATCAAGATAACATATTATTCTTATCCCTATCTTGAATTGTTGGGAATCAAATGGTCCTTTGAAAATAATGTGGTGTTGAACTTAAAGAAGAGGTAGATTTCCTTCAAAATTGACACCCTGCGTGTGGTCATTGTTGGAATACTGAGAGGGGGGGGGGTGAATCAGTACGAGCACTTTTACCACTTTTAAGCACAATATATAAACTTCAACTTAATCAATGATATATCAACAATATATCATCAATATATCATGATCATATAAACATAAGAAACATCACATCAACAACATCACAACAAGTATAAAGTACACCATAATTTACGTGGAAACCCAAACGGGAGAAAACCATGGAATGATTTATTGTATATCAAATAATACATTTATTGGAAGCACCAAATTCCCAATTTTCTAGCTACAACTAGAAGGAGGATACAACCCCCTATTTATAGGCTCCAACCTAAAGGAAGCTACAACTCCCTCAATTATATGGCTCCAACCAAAAGGAGACTACAACCCCCTGATTCTTAGGCTCCAACCTGAAGGAAGCTACAACTCCCCAATTCTCTGGCTCCAACCGGAAGGAGGATACAACCCCTTTTCATTGCCTCATCCTACCACATTGGAATATAAATGTAGACCAACTATAAACACCACAATGGCACTGCCGTTGTCATTTCCACTGTCACTACCACTGTCACTGTCACTTCCACTATCACATCAACCTGTAACCTGTCAACCTATTACTATATCCAACCTCTCACTGATCAACCTGTCCAATCTACCACTGTCACCGATACTCAACCATATCCTCTCACATGGATCATATACCAAGGATACCTCTCAACTAGATGTCCAACATCACCAACACATGCCTCTACTAAGCATGTACCAATATAACCAACATACCATCACTATATATGTGTCTCAACCATGTACCAAAGCATGTAACAAACCATTAACTTGTACCATACCACACATCAACCATGTACCAAAACCTATGCCAAAATGTGCATCAACCATGCACCATAACCTATACCATATGCCTCAACCATAAACCATGTACTTCAACACTATGCCAAGTACCAATATTGTATCATACCATGTATCAACCATGTACATCAACAATGTACATCAACACATGTACCATACCCTGTACCAACAATGTATCTCAACCATATACCATATCACTCAATCATGCAATACACCATGTACCATAGGATATGTCAAAGAAGTACCATCAATGGTGTACCTCAAAAAAGTACCAAACAACCAAGATCATATACCAGTATATGCCTCAACCATGCACCCAATATGTGCCTCAAGCATGTGCCAATACCTCAACAATATCCCAAAGAATTTCCTCAATAATGAGCAATAACATCATCAACATGTAACCCTAGAAACATGCATATAAACATGCTTGTAACTCTATAATAGACCTGGTGTATGTGATCACAGACCTACAGACCTTCCTCAACTTCATCAACAAGAGAATATCATCTTCATCAAACTTTACCTTAGTCTCACCATACTAGATTTTGGATTAGTCACAAACCCTAACTTTCAACACACATAACTCCATACATGTAATTAATAAGGTTTGAGACTTGTACCCAATATTGTTCAATATCTTATATTCAATTCATCCAAGCTTCACTGCTTGGAACATACCAGAAAAGGAGTTATAACAAAAATGGTATACCTTGTTGAATTCTGGCTTATTCTAGATAGCTAACTTGTAGAGCATGTCACATGTGGAATATTTGATATCTAGATCTGAAAATCATACACAACATACTAAGTATCCTTAAAGGTAAGATGACCTTTAAATAACATACCTTAGAACACATCATCACAAGACTTCATCCTCCCTTGGAATTTCTCCTTCTTTACTTCATCTTCCCTTTGAAATTCGCCTCAGATCTCCTTGGATTCCTTAGATAAGAATCACTCACTCACTTCGATAGATATTCAATAAACTTGTGTGTACAAATTAGAGGCTCTTGACGTGTATTTATATTTTTCTAAGTGACTTATTTACTTAAATTTATGGATGACTTGTAACTTCTTGTTTACAACCACTTTACTCTTTCATTAATGACTTGAAACCAAGTAGGGGCTTCTTAACCCATATTTGGGGCTTCCAACTTCATGACCTCATAAATCCTCAACCATGAGGAACCACGTGGCATACCACCTATCACTAGAAATAGCATGATGGGGACTATCCATCCATGAGTGAGTTACCTTCATTTACACCGTCCTTCATGAACTTTTTCCTTGATCAACTTCGAGTTCCATACACACACCTTCGAGGATTCATGTAGACTTCTTCAAATGCACTCGACTAAATCACCATCAATATCGATCATACAAATGACAATCAAATGTCCAAAAATATTATACACATCTCTATACCTCTCCAAGGGTTGAAATCAATCTCTAAGGGTTGACATCAATGAAAACCAACTATCCATCAATCTCCCCCTTTGTCATTGATGGAAACACCAACATTGACAGAAACACTGATGACAACACTCATGCTCCCACTGCGACCATTGATCCTCATCAATGTTTCTCACTCTCCCCCTTTGACATCAATGGCAAAGGGTATCTCTCCCCGGGGATGATCCCCTTGTCTTCATGCCTATGTTATTTCTCTTTATTCCCATGCCTTTGTTATTTATCTCCTTCTTTAACAAAATGATAACTCCCCATGTCGATATGTCTCCCCCCGTATGCATGCTACTGATATGATATCTATCTCTGATTATTTCTCTTCCTTTGACTTCTCTTCACGATGTCATGTAGATCAATGTAGGGATACCTGTATATGTTTCCTTTCCTCTCTTCCAGTGCTTGCTTATTTTCCATTGGTGCTTCCTCTTGTAACTCTTTGAAATATATAAAAATCATTCATTGCTTGATTCATTGTCTTGTCATGTTTAATTGACCGTACTTGTTCAATGATTTCCTTCTGATGATATAGCTTTTGCGGACAATTTATCTTTCTGTGTTCTACTGTTTATTTTCCTTTCTATGATCAACTGATTCCACTAATTCCAATTGTAAATAAGTTTCTATGCATCTTCTCTAACCCATGTTTTCTGTACCTACTAATGATATCATAAATCCATCTCTATCCATATGTCATAAGATGTCGATAACTATGCTACTCAACTATCCACAATGATGGCTCATCTATCATTTTTCACTTATGCTATTTGACTGCTCTAAATCTGTCTCTGCAAATACTTAAAATCTGCTCAAAGGATGGTTCTTTGATATGTATTAGATAATGCACTGACTCCCCCTATTAAATATTCATATATACTGGGAGTCTCCAAGCCAAATGGATCGGAACAACACCTGCTTTGATGTAGAGTAATCTTCCTCTTCTTCTGTGGATTCATCATCTTGCTTTTCATCCTCTTCCTGAATTCATACATTTTCTTCCTAAATTTTGACTTCATCCTCTTCCTAGATTCTGTCATCTTCCTCTTGGCCCATGAATTCATTATGATCTTGCACTATTGTAAATATTGTGAGTATGATCTCTAGGACCTGGTCTTCATTCTCTTGCTCTTCTTTCTTTTCATTTCTTTTCCAAACTTTACTATATATGACATCAGTGTTTTCCTTCATGGGAGGCTCTATCACGCTTCTACAATTTCAAGCTATGTGTCAATAGTTGTGGCATTTGTAACATTCAATACTATGTGGAGACACATAAGCATTTATTTCTTGAACATTTCTTTCATAACCCCTAAAATCTCTATCTTTATGTCAAAGTTAGAACAATTAAAACAATGACCATAAAATAAATTTACATACCTGGGAGTGAATGATCTTCTTTGTGGTGTAGTCCTTTTGGGTTCCTGTCTTGGTTGATCATGATTGGCGTTTCTTTGCTATGAATGTAGAAGGTATTTTGTATTCATTCCTTTATGATTCTTGTTGACCATGATTCCTTCCTTTGACAACTTCTGCATAACTCTTTTGTTATGTTGCTTTCGTCACAGAGCTTGAACCTTTCTCAGTCTGCATCTAGTTATATCCTAGTACATACCTGTCATAGTATGGACTTTGATTGTTGATGATATTATCCAATGTTTTGGTGCTATTCCAATACATGTCCTTCTTCTCAAGATATTTTCTTAGAGTGACTACTTTTGCTTCCAACCTTTCAATTATCTTCTCCTTTTCTTCTAGCTGACTTCTAAGTATTTCTTCAATCCTTCTATCTTCTTCTACCTGGACTTTCAACTTCAAGATTATCTACTTCACTTCCTCTGAATTGAAATTATGGGATCCTTTATCTTTAGTTCTTCCTTGAGTGACTTGTTTTTCTTTCTTTCTTTCCTTAGTTCCTCTAAGTCACTAATTAATTCTTCTCTGAGATCAACTTCGCCTTCTTCTTCGAAACCATCAGAGGTTATTTTTTTATTTTACCTAGCCATAAATAGTAACTTTTATGAATCACTATCGCTTTCATCATCTTCGTCAGATGATGAACTATTTTCTCTTGAGTAGAGATTTGTCTTGAAGGCTTTCCTATTATCTCTTCTCTTGTTTCCCTTTTTATATTTATTTTCTTTCTTGGGAACTTCTTCATCACTTTCTAACTTCTTAGTGTAAGGAAATTTATTAGCAAAATGACCAATTCTACCACAATTGAAACATTTCAAGGGAAGCATACCTTTGTACTTGTCGGTTCCTCTCGTCAAATTCCTTACAAAGTTGGCTACTTCTTCATCCTCATTTGAATCATCACTACAGTTGCAATTTGGCTTTGACTCAGGATTTTTCTTCTTCTTTGTCTTCTTGGATTCTTTGAAGGATGCTTCTGTCTTGGATGGATTTTCTTGGTTTGTTCTCATTTCATAAGTTGTAAATATTCCATGTAGCTCATCCACGATTATCGTACTCTAATATTCTCTTTCTTCTAGTGCTTAAATATTAGGATCAAATCTTATTGGAATATATCTCAGTACCTTTTGAACAATTATAGATTCATCAACTTCTTCTCCCAATGCTTTAATCGCATTCACTGTTTCATCAACTTGTAAGAAGTAAGTTGCAATGTATTTACTTTCCTTCATTTTCAACTGTTCAAATTGACCTCTGTAAGTATGAATCTTGTCTTCCTTGACTTTGGCATCTCCTTCTTAAACATTCTGAAGTTTGTCCCAAATTTCCTTTGCAGAATTGCAATGCATAACTTTGATATATATTGAATCAAACAGACAATTCAAGATAGAATTTGTATCTCTCGAATTGTTTTGACTAAGTTTCTTTCCATTGTTATTTGTTGGAGGAGTGGCACAATATTTATATCTGTCTACCATTGATTACCAAACATCAAATCCTTGTGCTTGTACATATGTTTTCATCTTTTTCCTCCATAATGCATAGTTTTGTCCATCAAACTATGGCATTCCATTTTTATACATATTTTTGCTCTCCGTGATCTACCTTCCAATGGTTAAACTGTTTCCTGAAGAAACCTACTCTAAAACTAATTGTTGGAATACTG
>ML786025.1:412437-424096 GCA_009831015.1 Picea engelmannii | reverse complement strand
CGATAGTATATCATAAGTATATCATCAATATATCAACAATATATCATGAGAATATAGACATAACCAACATCACATAAAGTACATAATATACCAGAATTTACATGGAAACCCAAACATGAGAAAACCACAGACTGCTTTCTTATATATCAAAGAATGTATTCATTGGAAGCACTAACTTCCCAATTCTCTAGCTGCAAATGGAAGGACGCTATGGCCCCCTATTTACAAGATCCAATCGGAAGGAAGCTACAACTTCCTGAATTCTCTAGCTCCAACCAGAAGGAGGCTACAACCCCCTAATTCTCAGGCTCCAACTTGAAGGAAGCTCCAACTCCCTGATTCTCCATCTCCAACCAGAAGGAGGCTACAAACCCCTTTCCTTTCCCTGTCCCGACGCCCTGAAATATAAATCTAGACCAACTGTCACTACCACAATCATTGTCACTATCACTGCAACTGTCATATCAATATCTAACTTGTCAACTTGTCACTATATCCAACTTGTCACAAATCAACCTATCCAATATGTCATTTTCACCGATACTGAACTAGATCCTCTCACATGGATCATATACCAAGGACACCTCTCAACTAGATTTCCAACATCACAAACACATGCCTCTACCAATCATGTACCAAGGTCACCAACATACCATCACAAGTTATGTGTCTCAACCATGTACCAAAGAATGTACCAAACCATGAACCTGTACCATACCAAGAATCAACCATGTACCACAACCTGTGACAAACCGTGCATCAACCATGCACCATAACATGTACCATATGCCTCAACCATCAACCATGTAAATCAACACTATACCAAGTACCAATCCTATACCATAGCATACATCAACAATGTATATCAACACCTGTACCGTACCATGTACCAAAAATGTATCTCAACCATATATACCATATCACTCAATCATGCCATACACCATGTACCATAGGATATATCAAGCAAGTACCATCAATGGTGTACCTTAACAAAGTACCAAAACACCAAGATCATATACCAAGTATATACCTCAACCATGCACCTAATATGTGCCTCAAGCATGTGCCAATGCCTCAACAATATGCCAAATACTTGCCTCAAGAATGCACCATAATATCAACAACATGTAATCCTCGAAACATGCATATAAACATACATGTAACTTTGTAATAGACCTAGTGTATGTGATCATAGATCTGTAGACCTTCCTCAACTTCAAGAACAAGAGAATAACATCTTCTGTTGGACACGCTAACCACATAGAGAGGGGGGGGGGGTGAATCATTGTAGGGTTATTTTCACACTTCTTTAAAAAACACCTCAGTATTCATTACTTTCACTTATAATTAACATATCTCAGTAAGAAACATCGTCAATAAACCATCACCATAAAGAAAAAAAGGAACACAACATATATGTATAAGTTTCTTTTGTATTATGGACTACAATCCTTGGGGTTTATCAACATCAACTGAATAGAGCAAGAACTCCATAAGAGGACCAAATCTCATGGCAATAATCAACCTATAGTTATGAGCACCAACTAAGAAGAGGAATCCAATCCTCAAGTACAAAACCCATCTTGTAGACAAAATTCAATCTATCAACAGGTACACGACCTGTCAGTTGTGCATCCCACATATGTACACGACCTACCAATAGTGTGGCACACGTATGTACATGCTCTTCCTTCTGTCAACCTGCATACACCTTCAAAAACTAAGGTTTCTAAAACTTCAACCTTCTGGCCCTTTAGACCCTTTCTTCCTCTGTCACTGCAATCTGCCTATCACTGCCCAATCTATACCATAACCAATCACAAACATATTTATACCATCCAACAAACTATGCATGCTCCTCATGCATACACAATTACATATCATGGACATCTCTTCAATTAGAACATAACTGAACTACTGAACCAACCAGCTACCATATTCAGACATCAATACAACAATTAAAAAATGCCTCAAGCATTCACCATGCCATGAGAAAGTCTAAATATCAATACAATATGAATCTATACCAGAACCTCTATAGCAGATTTGAACTTGTAGGATGTTGATCTGGAACTTGTTTCAAACTTCAGGAACCTGACACCAACACTTACTCAAGCTTCCATGACTCTTCCCATATGTACACAACCTTTCCTTTCTTTAGACTACATGTGTATGCGCCCTAGATTTATTCATCCCACATATGTACACTCTCTGGCTCACTACAACCCGCGTACAGCTTCAGAAAACTAGGGTTTTCTGAACCCCTGAAACTTTCACCATAAAAAAATCAAACTTATAGAACTCCTGATGTGTCCATGAGTACTTGCAATGAATCTTTCACCAATAATTAATCTTCAATATACTCAATATTTTCTCATAAGAGACCCTTGCTTTGTTATTTATGCTTCTCCAAGTAGCTTCCTGATCTAACCATCTCTAACCAACTTCCTTCTTTTTGGGGCTAACCGACTTCTGACCACTTGTCCACTTATAACTAATTTCTCCACAAATAGTAACTTTTCCACTTCTAGTTGCAACTAATTTATTTTTAATTTTTTTCTTGTTGCAACCACTTAACCCATGACTAACCACTTTGACTTGTCAACTTCTTCTAGGAACTTCTAGAATAATTATACTTCTTTGACATTCTTAACTTGTTTGACCTTCTAGGGGATTCTAGATAACACATGAGGGTTCTCCAACTTTTCAAGGCCATAACTCTCTAACCATGAATATTTATTCGATGTTTCACATATCACCAGAAATGGCATGAACAACACTATCCATCTATAATAGTCTCACTTACAAATTCATTGATCTTCATTACATTATTCCACAATCAACCTTGGGTTCTTTAACCACACATCTATGATGACTCAACCACTTAACCATTTGGACATCACAAGCATCTTCCTGTGAGGGATTTCACCATAGGGTATCACTTTGGAGTTCATTCATTTTTTACTTCCTATCAACCATGATATGACATCAATGATACGAATTCTTCCTATCAACCAACACATCACTATGAAACCAGTTGAAATGAATTACATCCATGACCACATGATACAACAATCAATACAACAATGATATTACTATGACAAGACATCAACCCTTTGACATCAATCCCTTGACATTAGTGACAACATAATACAACAATATCCCCCTTTGGCATTGATGGAAACACCAACATTGATGTCAACACAAATCATTGATTGCAACATGTGGAAATGTCAATGCTCATGCTCCCTCTATGATTATCCCTCTATGATGGTTGCCAATCATCTCTCCTCCTAAAATCATGCTATTGCAACTAATCAAGGGAAGAAGAATAACTCCCCCTCTGGGTATGTCTCCCCCTATCTTCTGTACAAGATGAACAATATGAAATCTTATTTTGCTACAAATGCTATTGCTCAATCGGAACATAGATCAACTTCTCAAGAATTATTTTCTCTTCTTGTGATGATCCTTGGACCTATCCATGCATCAACCATATAAACTTGTGCCACACCATATATCAAGTGTATGCCAATAATACATACTATCTCATGCATCAACCATGAAGCAAAAGATATGTCAACAATGAAGCAATCATGTACATCATGTGCCATACCATGTTCCAACCATGCACAACACCCATGTACATCAATACCATACAATAGTATCTCATCACTGAAGTATATATATGCCAATAATATGTGAAAAAAGTGAACCAAACATATATCAGGATCATCAACAATTGCCTCTATCAATGTACGAACAATATTCCAACCATGTGCAACATCCATGTACATCAACCATGTAGACAAATACCATACAATATATCATTAGACATCATCAATGGAGTGTATCAACCATAATACAAGAACATGTGCCAACTGTGTACCAATCCATATGCCTCAAAAAAGTGTCATATCACTCATGATATGCCTCTACCATGAACTATGTGCCAAAACCATGTGTCAAGAAATGTATCTCAATCATCAAGCATCAATCATATGTACTGGCCATGTACCATGAAAGATATCCCTCAAAAACCATTCACTACAACAAATACTAAGCATCCAATAGTATCTCTACCAAAAGTGTGCTTCAATAGATCAATGATATCTCTATCCAGCATCACATCATCATGATATATCTCATAACGAAAGTGCAATGACTTCACTGACATAACCAACATTGTTCCTCAACAGAAAATTCCTCAATACACATTATAGGGTTAGTACCATGCATCCATGATAGACATCAAGCATATGCTCCAATATTCAACCACATATTATCATCTGATCTGTAAATGGAATGTACTTGTTTAAGGGTGCAAGGTATCTATTTCCCATAATTTCAAATGTGAGTTATATACTCCAAGTGACCTCTGAAAATGTGAAAACTTCTTATTTCTTATACAGAGATAGACTGTAGGGGCATTCACTAGACATGTCACCTCTAAAGAGAGGATGAGTTCCAGAGGCTACCTAGCCCTCTACTGGCTCTGCCTAAAGAAATAACGAAGTAAACACTTAGAAGTCTTTGACATACACATACTTGAAGTTTGAGGTCTTGCTGGTATAAGACAAATAACTTTCTGCAGCTGAATAGGTGATTATGTGTGTATGCAAGTTATGTATATTTATTGTTTAACACTTTATATCAGTTTTGTTTAGCATATCATCTTCAGAAAATACAGACATCAAAATGATAAAGCAGTTCACCCCCTCTGGGCTACATCTGCTGGACCAAACCTCCCAAACTAGGCTTGTCCTCTTGTATTAAAAATGCTACAAAGGCTAATACAAGAATATGAGTGTCTCTAAAGACAGATCTGACTGTAAATACAGAATCAGAAGATAGGAATTAGCTGAACATGCTCTTTCCCAAACACTAAACAGTGAAAATGTACCTTATACAATACTTTCCCCAATTGACCCTGGTGGCCCTTTAATATTGCATGGAGAATTTAGAGGTGAAGATGACCTCAAATGGTTCTGAAACCTCTGCCATCAGACTCAGAAGGTCGAAAATAGCAGAAATGGGCTTTTGAATCACCAAAAATGGATGAACATAGCCTCCAAACAACTCAAGCATTGAAATGGCCCTGGTGGCCCTGAAAGCTTCCCTGAAGCTAAACAATGAGAAGAATGCCTCAACAGGAAAAACGAGATGTATAAATAGATTCAGAATACTGATAAAATTCAGGAATGACCTTCGTTCCACATTCACTGGCTGCACAATTCCCAATGCAACTCCCAAACTGATTTGGCCCTAGTGGCTCCTGGAACTTCCACGAAGCAAAATCACTTGCAAATGACCTCAGATGGCTCTGCAACCTACTCCATTGGCTCCAGAAGGTCGAAGAGACCCAAAATCCACTAAAATTTCATGAAGAATGGTTTCCTCTAGCCAAAGATATCCCAATAACTAACTCCCTCCTCCTTTCCCCAAAAAACTCCACCAAATTAGGAGTAGCGGGAGTTAGTCTCACTAAAATTAGCAAAAACGCCAAAAGAGGCGGACTCCGCCCACAACGCGCCAACCGTTAGCATTTAACGTCAATGGTTGACGTGGTCACATGTCCTCCGACTAACCCGCCGACTTCAATGGTTTGTAAACCACGTTTGTCAACCGTGGCACCTAACGGTTAAGCAATGTAAATGTGAATGCAAAGGTGGCAGTTAACCGTCGTGCAAATGAACGGTGTCAATCCGCAATCGTCGGGGGTTAAGGCCAAGGTTCTGGCTCATGGTCCGGTGAACAACGGGGGCTGGTCCTTAGGGGCTGGTCCCCACTTTTCCGCCCCTCCTCATAGGTGTTCATTTCATAAATAACAAACGCCCTTTGCTTTGTAAATGCCACCACTAGCCCGTGTGGTTAGGGCGCGGGGCTTTCATGTGGGAGACCCACGGTCGAATCCCTTGGTTGCTCTTTGTTGCGTGTTAAAATTCATATTTTGGATATGGACAGGTGGCAGCCTCCGCGCCCACCAAATTATTGTTTTAAAAAAACCCATTGCATTAATGTTTTTTATTTTTTTATTTTTTTTTTGAACAAATTCAAAATTTCAATGTTATTGGGCAATTCTTCTTTTTGTCATAACTTCCTCATACGGAGACCGTTTTCCGAACCGTTCACGGCGCCAGAATCAGGAAGACGAGCTCTATCCGGTCGTCCAGATTCAAACCAGTTTTGAGCACTTTTATTTTTGACCATTTTACGACACTTGGTCCTGAGCTCCTGATCATCATCATACATGAATCAAACACATATAATCATGAATACCTTCAACAAACCATGTCATACCCTGCAAAACATAGTTATACCATCAAACCATGCTGCAACACATCTGCCTAGCCTTCTTTCCAAGGCTTTTACCATAGATACCCAACCTGTTCTACAGAAAACTCGCATATGTAAGTGAGATTTCTATAGGTCCCCTTGCGTATGTACATGACTTCTCCCATAGGATCCCACATATACTTTAGAAAAATTCAAGCTTGATATTGCCTCATGGCTTCCATTATGTTCTGGTTGTTCAGTCTTCTTAATCAACTTCTAAGAGTGTCACGGCTTCTCAGAACTTGAGCTTTGATCTTCTTGTTGGATAAGTGAGAGGGGGGGTGAATCAGTTTTCCACGAGATTAAACAATTATGCTTCTTTTAAAATATTTATAAGGCACTCAATGATGATCACAATAATGCAGGGAAATAAACAATGGCACATTCAGCATCAGTCACATATATGAGAAACACAGAGACAGATATTTCCCAAGGAAACCCATACAGGGTAAAAACCTCTTCTTCTTTATATGATAAGCATTATTTACATTCTTTAAATTATCATACATATGACCACCAACTCATTTTGAATCTACAACCTTGCAAGCTGCAACTTGCTGAGAGCACCAACTCTCTGTTTTTCTCTAGCACCCACTAGAAGGAAGCACCAACTCCCTGGTTTCTCTAGCACCGACTAGAAGGAAGCTACAACTCCCTGTGTTCAAGCACCCACTTGAACCTCTGAGGACAACAGTCCTCCCTAGCACCTCCCTACCACCCTGGATTATGAATATGAAATACTGAAACCTATTACAATGATGTAGTGTTCAATAACAACTTACCAGTCTCATCATTGCTCTACTGCATTTCGTTGCTTTGTCTACCTCACTGCCTTCTTGCACACCTGACTTGCACTATATGTTCTTCTGCCTTTAATGCTCTGTGTGCCATGTCCATTCACTGCACATTTACTCTTCTTTTCAATTCATTTTTTGCACTTCCCTCCTCCTTCATGCATGAATCACCTTCAACAACAGCAACCACAACAACTCCAACAACAACTGCATCTCTTCTCTGTACCGTGTATATATAGCTTCTATGCATCTTGTGCATGAAATATTCTCCATCCCTCTGCATTATCATACCATGCCAATCTCCTCCACATCTCAAGTGCTCTGAGTGATCATCATCGTGACTCTTCAGCTTCTCAGGCAGTTCAACCCCTGTGTCTATCATCACTAGGTGTTATGCCGAGTATCCTTTTTCTCTCTGGAAATTGAGACTCTTTGTCTTCTCTATTACACTTGAGCTCATCCTTTCTGTTTCAGTTACGAGCTCAAAACCTCATCCAACTGTCAATTTCCTCCATGAATCGTCTTCATTCCACTAGCAGATTCCATGTAACTCTTCAGCTCCTCTGGAAATCACATAGAATTCTCTTTGCATCCTCTGGTAGAAGCCATCAATGGTTTCTAGCAGTTACACTGTGAGGATAAACATTAGCCCTTCGATCGTGCTCATGTTCACCTCCATTGTTGGATTAACTTTGATGAGTTCTTGTGTTATTTACCCGTTTCTCACTTTCCCAATTCAGAGATTCTGCGATGAGACATCTTGAGTCTCCATGTCACGAGTTCCGAAACTCTTAAACAGAGCTTTTATGCACTGGCTCCTTCCTTTATATGACCATGGTTATGACCAAGCGCTTGTTCATAATGTGCTTTTCACGATTTCTCATTTCACCTTTTCGTTAATTCTGTTGTGAAGTTTCTCGACTTTCCAAGTAGCGATCCCTGAAACGCCAAAAGGAAGCTTGTCTACACGTACTCTTCTCTTCAACTCTTCGATGGTGTGACCACTGGATAAGACCATGCACTTATGCATAAAGCGCTTTCACGATTTCACATTTCATGAATCTAGGGATGAGGCATCTCGACTCTCCAAGTCGCGATCCCCGAAACCCTGAAATGGAGCTTATCTGAAATGACTCCTTCCCTTCTCGTGACCACCGACGGTGACCTATGCCAAAAAGGCACTTCATATTTCATGAGTTTATAAACTTCATCGAGTCTGATCAAAGGTTGAAATCTCCATAGATCCGACGGTCCAGATCTTATTGCGATCTTACATCTCGTTGTTCCTTAGATGGGGGTTCTCGTCACTCCAAGTCGCGATAGGTGAAACTCCGAGATGGAGCTCAGATCGACGGTCCACGTTCTTGGTGAATTGACGGTCCAGATCTTATCGTGAATTCGCATCTTGCGGTTCCTTAGATGGAGGTTCTTGTCACTCCAAGTCACGATAGGCGAAGCTCCGAGATGGAGCTTAGATCAACGGTCCAGAACCCTTGGTGATCTGATGGTCTAGATATTATCGTGAGTTTGCATCTCGTGATTCCTATGATGGAGGTTCTTGTCACTCCAAGTCGCGATACACAAAACTATGAGATGGAGCTTTGACATGCTCTGATCTTCTACTGCGCGTCCCTCTTGGATCAATGGTCAATATTTTATCGGGACTTCACAACTCCACGAGCCTTAGTTGTGCCTGATCAATGGTCCATATTTGGCCTCGATCTAACGGTTGATATTATTTTGCGATTTCGCATATCATGAATTCGAGAAGTTAGGGAACCCCGTTCCTTTGACTTTCTAGTCAGCAACATGAAAATCTTTCGCCACATGTCCTCTTGATCAATGGTCCATGACTGTCCCCGATGGAAGGCCAGGATTCCTTCACAGTTTTGGGGAGTTGGATGACTCTTGGACTTATCCCCCTTGCAGCTTCACCATATCTAACGGCTATTGAGCCTTCGTAGATACGCCAAATCCTATGGCCCAGATCTTCTCGTGATTTCACCACTTCACGATTTCGTTGCTTCGTGATTTCGCCGCTTCGCGATTTCGCCCACCTTGCGATTTTGTCACTTCACGATTTTGCCACTTCGATGGTGAAGTGTTTCGACACTTCAACTCCCTATATCCGAAATTCCAAAATGGAGTTTACTCTTCCATTATCACTGCGTTGTTGGTCATGATGATCTTTTCCATCGCTGTTCTTGCCATCAATGACAAGCTTACTCCCAACTATAATCCTTCCAACAATCTCCCCCTTTGGCATTGATGGCAACCCTGAACGACTATGCTAATCTATTTGGGCCTCCAAATGTAGCATCCGATCCAGACAACTCCTTTTCTCCCCCTTTGACATCAATGTCAAAGAAAGCATGCTCCCCCTGAGTTGTTGCATTAATTTTAGGATGTATCAGATATGCAACCAATATAGGACTCCCGCTAACAGGATGGACTCTCTTACATGTGAAACGGGATAACACCCAGCTTCTGTCTGAGATATTCAAATGGTATCTTGGGTAGAGGTTTAGTAAAAATGTCTGCAATTTGTTCTGTGGTTGGAATGTAATGGACCTAAACAATCTGATTGGAGACCTGCTCTCTCAGAAAATGATATTTTATGGGAATATGCTTGGTCTTGGAGTGGAATCCAATATTTTTAGACACACTGATGGCACTAGTGTTATCACAATGAATTGGGATCGGTGTAGTGTATTTTACCTCCAAGTCTGCAAGTGTCTGAATCATCCATAATACCTGAGTGCAACAGGTAGCAGCAGCAATGTACTCTGCCTCTGTAGTTGATAAAGAAATGGAACCTTGCTTTTTACTAAGCCAGGCTAATAGGGAGTCACCCAAGAAGAATTCTCCTCCACTGGTGTTTTTTCTCTCATCAACACAGTTTGCCCAATCTGCATCTGAATAAGCAGTCAGCTGAAGATTTTGATTTATGCAATACCATAGACCATAAGTCATTGTTTCTTTCAAATACTCGAATATCCTTGTGATAGCTTGCAAATGACTTTGTTTAGGTGCAGCCTGATATCTTCCTACCATTCCTACAACATGCATTATGTCTGGGCAAGATGTTGTGATGTACAGCAGGCTTCCTATCATTGATCGATATGAGCTTTGATCAACATCAGGTGAATCATCATCCTTTCTTAATTTACATCCAGTTACCATAGGTGTACCCACAGGCTTAGAATATTCCATTTGAAACCTTTTCAGCATTTCTCTTAGATATTTTTCTTGAGAAATGAAAATCCCTTCAGGCCTCTGAGTAATTTGCAGACCAAGAAAAAATGACAGTTCTCCTATCATAGACATTTACAATTCAGACTCCATGGTAGAAGAAAACCATTGTACCAATGAATCCTTATTACATCCAAAGATGATGTCATCTACATAGACCAATACAATGAGGAAATTATTATCCTCTGTTTTAATATACAGATTGTTGTCAGTTGTTTCTCTCTTGAACCCTTTGTCTTTGAGATACGTATCCAGTCTATGATACCAGGCTCGAGGGGCTTGTTTTAAACCATATAAATCTTTCTTCAGCTTGCATACTAAGTCAGGGTTATCACACAGTTTGAAACCCTCTGGTTGTTCCATATAGACTTCTTCACTTAAATCTCCATTTAGAAAGGCTGACTTGACATCCATTTGGTAGACTTTAAACCCTTTATGACAAGCATAGGCAAGAAACATTATGATAGCTTCTAATCTTGCTACGGGCACAAATGTTTCACCAAAATCCATTCCTTCTATCTGAGCATAGCCTTTATAGACTAACCTTGCTTTGTTCTTGATAACTTGTCCTTTCTCATTCAACTTATTCTTAAAGATCCATTTGGAGCCAATGACATTTTTACCTTCAGGTCTTTGAACCATCTCCCACGTATTGTTTTTCTCAATCTGATCAAGTTCATCATTCATCGCTTTAACCCAATGATCATCTTTGTTGACTGCATTGAAATTCTTGGGTTCCAGCATGGATATGAAAGCTATATGAGATTGTTCAGTGGTTTTGATTAGCTTTCTCTTGGTTTGTACACCTTTGTCTTTTTCTCCAATTATCTGACTTGCAGGATGATTCTTTTGAATGATTCTGGAGGAGGAATTTGAATTTGACTGCTGATTTGAGTCTGTCTGAGTGTCTGAGTCTTCATCTGATTCAGAGTCTTTGTTTTCTGATTCTTGGACCTGTTTATCATTAGCTTCAGCTATGTCTTCTGTAGAGGACTCATTTCTGTACATCTCTCTTGCTGGGATTCCTTCATCAACTTTTACATCAATACATTCAACCATTTTATGCAGCCTCTTATTATAGCATCTGTATACTTTAGTGTTTGTAGCATACCCTAATAAGATACCTTCATCAATCCTGTCATCATATTTGCCAAGGTTTTCATCATTATTCTTTATATAGCATTTACTCCCAAAGACTTTGAAGTGTTTAATTGAAGCAGGTCTTCCAAACCACAGTTCATAAGGTGTCTTGTCACTTTGTGGTATGAGGTGGGATT
>ML786025.1:351320-376391 GCA_009831015.1 Picea engelmannii | reverse complement strand
ACATTGCACATGCAGTGGGAGTTTTGAGCAGGTATATGTCAAAACCAGGGAAGGAGCATTGGACAACAGTAAAAAGGGTTTTCAGGTATTTGTGTGGCACTGCTAGCTATGGATTGTGCTACGAAGGAAGACCGGGATTGGATGGAGTGGTTGATATACATGGCTTTGTGGATGTAGACTGGGCTGGAGATTTGGATCGTAGGAGATCTATAAGCGGGTATGTGTTTAACCTGTTTGGAGGAGCAATAAGTTGGATGAGCAAAAGACAGGCTGTAGTGGCACTTTCAACTACAGAATCTGAATACATGGCAGCCACTCATGCAAGCAAGGAAACAGTATGGTTACAAAGATTGTGTTCAGGTATTGGGTTGGTACAAGAAGATGTAAGGATAGAGTGTGACAATCAGAGTGAAATTTTCTTGGCGAAGAACCCTGCTTATCATTCAAAGACAAAGAACATTGATGTTCAATATCACTTTTGTGAGAGACATGATTGAAGAAAAGAATGTATCACTGATGAAGGTGGACACTTTGAAGAATGTTGCAGATTCGTTAACAAAATCTGTGAGCACTGAGAAGTTCTCTTGGTGTAGAGGATCCATGGGCATTGCTACCCTGGATTGTTGACTATGTAACCCTGTAACCCCTTGTGTGCAAAGAAAACAACAAGTGGGAGAATGTTGGGTATGTGTTATATTATTTTCACGAGTAGTAGTGTCTGAGCATCTGCACAAGGCGCGCAGGGGGGTTAGAAGGGGTTAGGGGCACCGGGATGACATATTTCCGGGACCACATGATATTTAGGTGGTTTTTCGGCACATGGTTTTTTGTCGATGGTTTTCTATTTCTGGTTAAGGAATTAGGGTTTTGGATGCCGCTGGATCCTATATGTATATTGTATTGTAAACAATGTAACACAATGTATGAATATAATATATGCTAGTTTTGCCGGTTTGGGTTTCTAGGGGAAAAATCTCTGTGTAATGTTTTCATTTGCCATTGTATCTTTTCTATTCTTTTATGAATATATGTTTATAGTAGACATTGTACAAGGTTATAATTTGTAGTGAGGAATCCAACCCTCATAACAACACTAATCTTGTAAACAGACACCAACCTAATAGAATGAACTCTCATTCAATCCATTATATATATATATATATATAGATCCACCAAGACATCCCTTTCTATTCCTTTTCTTATATAGTCCTCCAAGGGGCGCCACTTTGAAACAATGTGTCCTTTTGGAATGAACATTGCACCCCTTAATTTAGTTAACACAAATAGTAACTTTTACTAATTGATTTTTGTACACCAAATTAGATAGCTATTTTCGCATGCATATTTTGGAGCAATGGAAATTAATTTCAAAATTCTACGGCATGGGTTTTGTGCATAAAATTCTTAATTAGTCAACACTCCAGAAATTTCCCCAAAAAATGTGTGAGGTGTGCGGTACAGGAGGTTCCTTGAAATCAACTTGCTCATATTTTTCTTTCATCGTCAGATGCTAGATCGACTTCAATACATTTTACCTTTTCATAAATGTCTAAATCAACCTCTATATATTTCCTTTGTTGGTGACTAGTTAAACTGAATTTATAAACATTTTACTTGATGGTGATTATTAAAATCGACTCTCTTTCAAATTCTAGTCACTTAATATTTGACTTGGTCTCACCCTTTTTCGTATTCCCTTCCTTATTCGATTGAAAAACATCTTTTGTTCGACTCAACTAGAAGAAATTTGACTTGAGTAATTCGATTTCGGTCGACCCAACTTGCTTCAGCCTCGACCCAACTTGATTTAAGTTTACTTTGACTTCGACCTTTGGGGCAATTTAGTTTACTTCTTTCTTAGATTGACTCGACTCAGAAAAAAATAATTTGAGTAATTCAATTTTGGTCATCCCGAGTTGCTTTGGCCGACTTGTATTTCCCAACTCAATTTTCTTTGACTTCAACTTTCGAGGTGATTTACTTCACTTCTACTTGGAACGACTCGATTTAGAATAAAACCGACTTGTGTAATTCGAATTTTGTCGTCCCAACTTGTTTTGGACGACTTGTATTTCCCGACTCTATTTTCCTTCGACTTCGACCTTTGAGGTGATTTAATTCACTTCTACGTGGATCGAACCGATTTAGAAGAAAATTGACTTGTGTAATTCAACTTTGGTTGTCCCGACTTGTTTTGGTCGACTTATATTTCACGAATCAATTTTCTTTTGACTTCGACCTTCAGGGTAATTTACTTCACTTCTACTCAGATTTATCTTTGACTTCTTCGACTTCAACTTATTCTACTTATCCGACTTCGACCTTCGACTTCTTTGACCTCTTCGATTTCGACCTTCGATTTCAACCTTCGATCTCTTTGACTTCAACCTTCGACTTTTTCAACTTCGACTTCTTCAACTTCTTGCTAAGATGTTTATACAGGACTTCTTGATACCTAATGCATTTTTTTTTACTTCGACCTTCGAATTTTTCAATTTTGACTTCTTCAACTTCTTGCTGATATGTTTATACCAGTCTTCTTGATATCTACTACAATTTGTTTAACTTTGACCTTCGAATTTTTCAATTTCAACTTCTTCAACTTCTTGCTAAGATGTTTATACCAGACTTCTTGATATATATTTCATTTTATTGAAACACTCTACTTTGATCCTTTCTCCTTGCATTTAGTTAGTCGAATTGAATTAAGGTTTGACTGGTTGATATAATTGTTTCTGACTCAACATAAGGTTTGACTGGTCGAAAATTTTCTTGCTGAGACTTTTATACCAGAGTTCTTAATTCTGTGACTTGTATGGATCCATATTGGATTCCCCATTTACCCTTTTTGTCTGGACAATTTCTTCTTTTGTGCATGGATGTTAATAACACATTCCACCATAGACGATATTGCCACTAGGATGAGTTCATCAAGTTCATACAATATATTTAGTCAATATTATCCTTCTATTGACAATCAAGTCGCCTTCATAAAATTATGTCCAATATTAGCAATGCTTCTCAAACCAATCAATCAATGATACTTTAACTATCTATCAAGTTTGACATCAATGAAAACCAAATTGCTAGCAGGTGCACTGATGGAGACGATGCTTGCACTGGTCCAAGACTTTTTGTGGATGCAACCATATGGAACCTTCTTCATCCAACTCAGGGAGACTGGTTTGAGTTTAGAACTTAGCTCTAATCACCTTCTTTAAGTAGGAGATGTGAAAAATAGTATGGAGCTTAGAATGTCTGGGTAGAGCTAACTGGTATTCCACCGATCCCACTCACTTGAGCACTGTATAAGGACCATAAAATTTAGGGGCCATTTTATGACAGTGTTAATCTTTTAGTGAATTCTTCTTATAAGGTTGCAGTCGAAGAAACACTTGGTCCCCTTCAACAAATTTACATTCGAAACGAATTTGATCTTCTTGCTTCTTCATGTGATTATGATCCATGACCAAATTTTATTTGAGGGCATGAAGAATAGCCTCTCGAACTGTAATATTTTTGTAAACCTCCTAAACCTTCGAAACACCTGACATGTATGAGTGAATTGATGGTGTATTTTGGCCGTATATTGCTTCAAAAGGAGTCATGCAAGTAGCTGTATGGTAAGATGTGGTGTACCACCATTTAGCTAGGGGTAACCACTAAGCTTGTTGATTTTTCCTCTTAGATGCAAAACACCTAAATATGTTTCCAGACACTCGTTGACAATTTTAGTTTGGCCATCCATTTTTGGATGATAGGTTGTGTTGAGATGCCATTGGGTGCCCTGTATCTTGAGCAATTCTTGCCAAAAATCGTTAGTGAAAGTGGAATCTTTGTCAGAGAAAATACAATGATGCATGCCATGAATCTTGAAGATATTATCCATGAATATTTGAGCCACTTTGGATGTAGTGAATGGGTTTTGAAGAGCTCATAAATGAGGATATTTAGAAAGAGGGTCGACGACCACCATGATGACTGAATTATTTCCTGATTGAGGTAAGACAACAATGAAATCCATAGAAATATCTCTCCAAATAGCAGGGGGTATCGGAAGTGATTGGAGTGTGCCCAGAGCTTTGAATTTTTCTCACTTGTTGCATTGAAAAACCTCACATTTAGCCACAAAGGTGTGGATGTCCTGTTTCATACCATTCTAGAAAAAAAGAACATTTGACCCATTCAAATATTTTGGTAAACCCTGATTTCCCAACCATGGGTGAAGCATGAAGCTCAGAAAGCATCGCTGATTTAATTTGTTATTGTTTTATTAAATACAAACGAACTTTGTAGTGAAGCTCTTCATTGTGACAAGAGTACCCTAGAGATTCTAGAGAATCGTGTTGCAATTGGTTGATCATGCTAGAAATTTTGGGGCCTTGCAACCATTCCTGACAAACAACTTGGTGTCAATCTGGTACAATGAAGGAGAGGGAGAAAAGGGACCCTTCTTCTTCATACTTCCTAGAAAGAGCATAAAAAACTAAAGTTTCCTTTCCCTTCTGGTAAATGATCTCATAATCATAGCCAAATAGCTTGGTCACCCATTTTTTGTTAAGTTTTTACT
This sequence comes from Picea engelmannii, assembly GCA_009831015.1. NCBI lineage: Eukaryota > Viridiplantae > Streptophyta > Pinopsida > Pinales > Pinaceae > Picea > Picea engelmannii. The sequence goes on along the minus strand of ML786025.1, from coordinate 371,821 downwards.
ATTTTTATTAGGTTATTTCCAAATTTCAACACTCCCCCTTAACGAGAAGGGTATTATAATGACATGAACCAATACGACATCATGAAGATAAGGAGAGGGAAACATCATCATCATCATCTGGAACACTGACTGACACATCTATAAATCATCGGAAGTTTTTCTCATCATCAATATCATCATCGTGTACAACATGGAGCTGGAGTAACATCATCATCATCATCATCATCATCATGAACTTGAAACATGAACATCAATAGAATGAAGCTATAACAACAACATAATCAACATCACAAAGCTGGTACAACATCATCAACAACATGACGTTGAAAAAACAACATAATCAACATGTGGCAACAAAATGGCGCACGTGCATCAAAAAAAAATGTGTGGTACTCTGACAAACCATCCTTACCATACCTTCGAGATCTTCCTAGGAATCATAAGATTCCCTAGGATATAAAATCCTAACAAGCGACCACGTGGTACTCTCATAGACCATCCTTACCGGACCTTCGGGATCTGCCTAGGAATCATAAGATTCCCTAGGATATAAAGTCCTAATGGAACTACCACTATTGACCACAACTAGAATATACATGCATAGGTACTCTAACATATCATCCTTACCGAACCTTCAAGATCTTCCCAATGATGATCATTCTCCTAGGATATAAAATCCTAATGGAGCTACCCATTGTGGGTTAGGATACCATAGTATCATCAACATCACTCCCCCTTTTGAGGGAGGTCCTTTCGGACAACACCAAGATTGTCTTGGAAGTACTCAATCTTCACATGAGATATAATCTTGGTCAACACATATGCAACCTCCTCATCTGTGCCAACATATCAGAGTTTTATGACTCCCCTCTGCACCATATAATGAATGTAGTGATACCAGATCTTTATGTGCTTTGATTTATCATGGAACACTGGGTTATCCTTCATCTTTATACAACTTTGGTTATCACATAGAATCATGGTGGCTTCAATATCTAGACCGAATAGACCTGTCAACAACTTCTGAATCCATATGGATTCACAACTGGAGAAACATGCGACAATGTATTCCGCTTCTGTCATGCTGAGAGCAATATTGGATTGCTTCCTGATTTTCCATGAAGTCATGGTTGACCCCAAACTGAAACAACATCCTGAAGTTCTCTTCCTATCTGAATAAATTCCAGCACAATCTGAATCAATATAACCATATAGTCTGAAGTCATGATTTCCAATATAAAAGAGACCATAATCCAATGCAGGGATGATTTTAAGAATGAAAATTATTTTAAAATGTAGAAACCCTGGCGAATCTTACTAATCATTCATATGCCAACTATAAAATGTTGGCGATATTTTTGTAAAAATATTCAAATTTCTAAGGATTTTATATAGATTGTATAAATTTTTGGCGATTTTTAAGGTAAAATAATTTTATCCTATAGAATTTGGGTGAATCAATTTTAGAATAACGAATCTTTTTTTTGGAAAAAACATGGAAAATTAGCCCATGAGCGAGATTTAGCCCCTAAAATCATCCCTAGATTCCAATGTACCCTTAAGGTATCTCATCACATTCTTTGCATCTACAAGGTGAGCACACCTAGGCTCCACTAGATACTGACTCAAGGTGTTCACAACAAATCATATATATAGCCTAGTATTCATCATATACATCAATGATCCAATAATATGTCTATATAGAGTAGCATCAACCAACTCTGACGAAGTATCAACCAGGAGCTTCAAATTTGTTTCCATGGGTCTATTCATGGATTTACATTCCAACATGTCAAATCTCTTGAGTATTTAAAATGCATACTTCCCTTAGTTAAGGAATATATTCTTTGGGCTCTACCAAGAATCAAAACCTGAGAAATAATTCATCGGGCCTAGCTCTTTCATATCAAACTCTGTAGCAAGCCTCTTCTTGCAATATGTGATGATATTTTCTTCTCTAGTCAAGAACAAATCATCCACATATAGTAGCACAATTACTGGCTCATCATTCATAACCTTGAAGTAAAGGTTATAATGAACTTTACTCTTGGTAAAGCCCAATCTTGTTAGGAAACTATCAATTCTTCCATACCAAACTCTAGGAGCTTGCTTCAACCCATACAAAGCTTTCTTCAACCTACAGAGATGAGTCTTTCTATCTTTAACCGCAAACCCTTGTGGTTGTTCGATATACACTTCTTCTTCAATAACACCATTTAAGAAATTTGTTTTCATATCCATCTGGTGTAATTTCCACTTCATTTTAGTTGCAATAGATATGATGGTTCTAATAGAAGTGTATCTATCTATAGGAGAAAATGTTTCTTCATAGTCAATACCTTGCTTTTGAGAAAAACCACGAGCCACAAATCTTGCCTTATATTTTTCAATACTTCCATCCACTCCATGTTTTATTTTTTATATCCACTTGGAAGATACCCCATCTTTGTTCTTTGGTATAGGAACTACTCCCATACATCATTATTTATAATTGAATGGTATTCTTCTATCATGGCATCCATCCATTCTTTCTTCTGAATGACTTCTTCAAAGCAAGTAGGTTCCTTTTCTATGAGATCACACATCAAGGCCATATAGTTGGAGATTGGATTAGGTTTCTTGCATTGTCTCATGGTTCCTTCAGGGGAACCATACTTCTCTGCATCTTGAATAAGTTTTCTTTCCCAAGATGGCTTTCTCTTTTGAGAGATAATCATATAGGGAGTTTCTTGAGATTCTATCATATCATGATCTTCTGGAATCTCATCATCAAGGTTAACTGTAACTTCCTTGGCGATTTCTGTAACTCTGGGAGCTACAGGTTCTTCTTCATATAATTATTCAAGCTAGCATTTCCTTGATATTTTGAGTGCTACATATTCATAAAAGGTTACATCTCTGTTGATCTCAATATGATGGTAACCTGGTATGTAAATTCTAAAGTTCTTAGAGACCTCACATTATCCAACAAATATTCCCTTCTTTTTTGAAGGATCCAACTTAATTCTCTTTTCTTTTGGAACATGTACAAATACTGCACAACCAAATATTTTGAGATGACTTACTTCTAGTTTCTTTCTGGTGAACATTTCTTCAGGAGTTTTGAATCCAAGTGCACTATGGGATAATCTTTTTTGGACATATATTGTTGTTCTTGTTGCTTCATCCCATAAGTGCATTGGAAGATCTTGATCGTGAATCATAGTATTTAGTTCTTCCATAATCGTTCTATTCTTTCTTTTTGCTACACCATTTTGTTGAGGATTATAGGGAGCGTTGAGCTCCCTATTAATCCCGACATCTTTGCAAAAACTTCCAAATTCATTTGAAGTGTACTCTCCTCCATTTTTTGACCTCAGTATCTTAATTTTCCTTTCCGAGAGGTTTTCTACCAAGGCTTTGAATTCATTGAACTTTCCAATTACTTCGTCTTTTGACTTCAAGAAATAAACCCAAGTCTTAAGAGAGTAATCATCAATAAAGGATACATAGTATACATACCCTCTTAGAGAGGTTGATGGAATTGGACAACATATATCTGAGTGTATAAGCTCCAATATTCCTTATTCTTTATTGTCTCTCTTTGGAAACATATTCTTTATGTTCTTTCCTTCTGCATACACCTTCGTGATCAACCTTTAATTCTGGTAAACCTATAACTACCTTGCTTACATATGGTAAGGATTTGTAGTTGATGTGAGCTAGTATTCTATTCCAAAGTTCACAAGGACTTTTAGTAGAGTGAGTTAAGGCTACATATGAGTGACCTTTTAACTTGTACAACCCACCTTCTTCTGTTCCATTAACAATTGCATCTTTTTTAGTTTTTCCTTTAGGCCACATAAGAACTTCACCATCTATGAATTCAATGCTAAAACCTTTCTTATCTAGATTTGAGATAGAAATTAAGTTCTTTTTCAAACCTGGTACATAGAGTACATCCTTCATTCTCATTGGAATTCATGAATCAAGTTCGTAGGTGGATTCTCCCATTCCTTTGATAGGGTATTGATAATCATCTCCAAGTGAAATTTTTTGGAGGAAGTCATTTTATGTAAGGATAGAGAGAATGTCTTTATGACCTATCATGTTCTTATAGGAACTATTATCTATGAACCAAGTATCCTCTCCAGGTGTCACAGATCCTGAGAGGGATGAAAACAAAACATAGTCTTCAATCTCTTCTTTGGTTAAATTCTTGGGTGGCTCATCATATTCAGTTGCATGGGCATGATGTCTTTTGTTATTTCTCCTTTTGTATTCTTCTCTTCTGGTAGGAAAATTATTAGCAATGTGTCCCATATTATCACAATGATAACACTGATAGGAGGAGAAATCTTTTCCCTTTCTTTGACCCTTATGATATTTCTGGAATCTCTTTGGAGAGTGATATTCTTTATGAAAGTGGGTCTGCTTTTGAAAATGAAAATTTTTCTTCCCACCCTTGGCATGAGAAGCTAGGGCTTGATATTCATCTCTTAATAGGATGACTTCTTGGTTGGCCACTCTTGCTTCTTCTTGAACACATTCTTCCCATAAATTGTAAAATTGGATTTTCTCTTTTCTTTCACAAATAGTTTGGATAAAGGCATCCCAAGGTCTTGTGAGACCATTAAGAGTTGTCATTATGAGTTCATATTCATCCAAGTTTTCTCCTATTGCCTCTAACTATTCCTTGAATTGAGAAACCCTAGAGAAATAGTCTTGAATTGTTTCTCCTTTTTGCATCTTCGTATTCTTGAGTTGGGTTCTCAACTTCATCTTTTGGTTGATGTTATTTCCTTCATACATTTTGGTTAGGGCATCAAACATGTATTTTGGAGTATTCTTAGAAGACACTTGAGGGATCAAGTGGCCTTTAATAGAATCTGCAATTATTCTTTTGGCCTTAATCATATCCTTCTTGTACTTCTCTTTGGCTACATTTTCTTCGGGTTCCGGTACATTTCATTTTATGAATTTTGCAAGGTCCTTGTCTTCAAGAATGAGACCAATTATGTACTTCCGGGCACAAAAATTTTCCACACCTTCTAACTTGTCAACAAGCTTAGTGCTTGCATACATCTTGACCTAAAGCTAAGAAAATGACCAGAAAATGAAAATGCTCAAAAATTGAAACTGATCTTACTAGGAGATGCCTTGGGCTAAGGTGAGTTTGTTGGAGTTGACTGTTTCAGAAAAATCCAAGTTTTACCCCATGAAACTTGGCCTGTGCAATTCTGGACTGGTACTTCTGGTACTGGTTTTGGTTTTCTGGTACTAGTCAAAACCAGGGTTTGAATTTATAGAGAAACTGGCCACTGAAAAGGTTCGCTCAAGCTGCCAAAATATTCTCTAGGGAAGGAAGCACTTCCCAAGATATTTTTAGGTCAAAAATTCCTTTTCAGTAGAAAGCCCTAATTTTCTTGTACAACAACAATGATGTCTAGATACCTAGTGAAAGATTCTCTATTCAATCAATATCTGATACCATGTTAAATTTTTACTACTGTTATTAGGTTATTTCCAAATTACATGAGCATTTATTGCATTTCCAAAACAACAACATAAATAGGATCATTGAAAGAAATACAATCACAAGGTACACACCATTTTGTCCTGGGAAACCCTCATGGGGGAGAAAACCCAACAAAAACTTTCTCAATAATACATTTCCAATACAATGCCAAGACTAAGACCAAAACACCAAGAATAACATAATATTGAGCATGTGCCTCTCTTCTCCTTCCACCTACAATTGCAACTTCCTTCAAGATATGTGCACTAGATGAGTGAGTGTGAGTGTGAACAAGTGAGGCACCATCCTCACATATAAATACTAGTTGAGGAGGCACTAGGGTTGTATCTCTTCACTTAGTAGGGATGAATTCTTCTAGAAGTGGTTAAAACCACTTTATAAACAATAGGGTCCGACTTTACAAATACCACCATATAAATATGGTTTGACTAATCCACAAAAAGGGATCTGATTTTGTACAAGAACCGACACGATTAATCTGCAAAATGGGATTTGATATATAATATAATAACTCAAATATAATTAGAATATTATTCTAAGTTACAATATTTCAACACTCCCTCTTAACGAGAAGGGCATTCTAATGACATGACCCAATACAACATCATCAAGATAAGGAGAGGGAAGCATCATCATCAACATCTGGAACACTAATTAACATATCTATAAATCATCAGAAGTTTTTCTCATCATCTTTTACAAAATGGATCTGGAGTAACATCATCATTGTCATCATCATAAAAAACATGAAGTTGAAAAATCAACATCAATAGCATGAATTTGTAACAACAACATCATCAACAACATGAAGCTGGTACAACATCATCAACAACATGAGGCTGAAACAAAAACATCATCAACATGTGGCAACATAATGACGCAGGTGCATCAACAAAAACATTTGGGGTACTCTGACAGACCATCCTTACTGGACCTTCAAGATCTACCCAGAAATCATAATATTCCCTAGGATATAAAATACTAACAAGATACCAAGTGGTACTTTGATAGACCATACTTACCAAACCTTCGGGATTTGCCCAGGAATCATAAGATCCCATAGGACATAAAATCCTAATGGAGCTACCACTACTGATCACAACTGACATATACATGCATAGGTACTCTGAAAGACCATCCTTACCAGACCTTCTGGATCTGCCTAGGGAAATAATGCTAGAATGAACCTTTTTGAGGATCTTTTCCATTCGATTGGAACTGATGATCTCAAGGGAGCCTGCTGTGATTCCTTGGAACTTATACAATGGTCCCTCCTATTGGAATTGCATGTTTAATTCCTTAAAATCCATGAGAATGGGGCCAAGAGTGCATAACCATTCAACACCGAGCATAATCTCACAACCACCCATGTCTATAACAAACATATGGGATTTCAGGTGATACTGACCAATTTGGAGCCGCACATTTTCACAACACCCCCCACATTTCATGGAACCTCCATTGGCAATCATGATTTGAAAATTATTGATGGCGTAGATGTAACAATTGACTTCTTGGGCAATGTAGTGATGAAGAAAATTATGGGTTCTACCATTTTCAACAAGGATGATTAGTTTATGTTTTTTAATGTAACCAATTAACTTGACGGTTTGGGGAGAAGAGAAACCAGTGAGGGAATAAAGTGAAATCACTGGTTCAACTTCTGGTGGATCAGAGGGTGGGGTGATATCATATGGTGGTGGGTAGCTCATCCACAAGTGAAAAAACTTCCTCTTCTTTAGAAACATCCTCAGTCATGGACATACAAATTTTATGTTCCTTACACTTGTGCTCGGGAAAATATTTTTCATCATAATTATAAAAAATACCCTTGAGTTGGCGTTCAATCATTTTGGATCGAGTTAATTTTTGGATCTTGAGTGGATTTACAGGAGGGGTGGGATTGATGGTTTTAGGGAAAGGAAGAAAGGATGTTTTTTGGGTTTGGGAGGAGAAAATATATTGTTCTTTCTTGGCTTGTTGAGTAGCTTCCAACCAAGTCTGGGGGTGGGCCATGAGAACATGGGAACAAATTTCATATTTTAGGCCACTGATAAAGAATTCCATGAATAAGGAATATGACATTCCCTCCTTTCTGAAATCCAAGTGCTCAAATGTTGTGATAAATTCTTCCACTATCCCATACTTCTTCAACTTGGTCAAACAACCTAAATAGTGGGTGTCAGAATCAAAGCAATCATAAAGATGTGCAACAAACTTTGTCCAATCAACATACCCTTGGTGTGCCTTTCTACCCCATTGACACTATTTCCATCATTCTGGATCCAGATGTAGGATACCATAACGAAGCTTGGCTAAATAATTAGTAATGCCATAAATATAGGAATATTGTTCCATTTGAGTGACCCATCTTGTGGGATCCGAGACATTACTTTTTTTCACCTCAAATCTAGGAAGGAATAGGTCTCAAGGAAGGTGGGTGGAATGAGTACCTTGGTAATGGGAAGATTCATGGTCTTCATGATAAGATGGCTCTTTATAAGAGGAAGGGTTCAAGGAACAACCCATCAATTGGTCAAGTGTGTCTTTGATGTCTTTGATGTTGGCACATTGGTCTTGGAGGGTTTGAACAAAGGAATTGATCTTGCTTGCTAATGTTGGAATTGAGATGCTTGATGTCCTCCTTGTTTTGAAGGTTTTCAACAATTAATGTATTGAGTTCTTGGCCATGGGTCATGTCCATTTGGGTAGAGGTAAACAATGGTTAGGAAAATGGGATAGGTGGTGAATAAGGGTGTTGGGAAGGGTGGGTGGGACCACTGAGAAGAATGGTGACAAGTGATAGGTACCATGAGGATCAAGTCGAAAAAGGGAATCCAATGGGATAGGTCCCAAATAAGGGTGTCGGGAAAGGGGTCGGGTCCACTAAAAAAATTGTATTAATAATGATAGGTACCATGGTAATCAGGGCGAAAAGAGGAATCCAATGGGATAGGTCACAAATAAGTGTGCCTATGGGACCACTATACCTTTTTTTTACTCTTATGAAGTTTTACTCCGATCTAAATAATACTGCAGTGTTGGAATGCCCAAATTCTTAGTAGGGAAAAAGTACTTTCGAAATGCCTAAATTTTGAACAGGAGAAATCTTGTTTGTTCCCTTTCTATTTTTTTGTGTCCCAAGGTTTAGGGTTTTGTCAGGGTTTTTATAGAAAAGGGTTTACCTTGTGCTATATCTCTTTGATATATGTGCGAGGTAGAACAATAGTACTCGGCCCAATATCTTAGGGCACCAACTAAGGAGGGTAGACCATACCCTTAGTCGTACAACCTAATTACCTAGGTACTAGAGAGTATCTTCCCAAGTGTTGTTCTCAGTGGCACTATAGTAGTTAGGTGACCAATTGGTTTATCTATTAAGGGCTTCAAGATAGCTAGGTCGATCCATATAGAGGTGTTGTTTGATGCACTACCACTCGAAAGGGTACCAACAAGGGTTACAAGGGTGGACAAGAATGTGCACTTAAGTACCACTTGTAGTTCATGCGTGTATGCTTCCCCAACCATGGATTTATGCATTGAACGATATATTTTATAGATTTAAGACACCATAATACGTCTCTACCTTGAAAACAAATATCCCATAATTTGTTGTCAAAGAAAGTGCTCTTATATCACTTGTAAGGTACCATATCTATTATAATAGCCAAAAACATAAATAGTACAGAGAATAATAATGGAACAACACAATATACCAAACCATAGCACCAAAATAATGATAAAATATAGACAAGAACAATACGCTGATAGAAAAGGCTCACTAGCCAACACTTTTGTATTCACACCAATGTTACGTACTTATAGTACAATGGGTGATGCCACCTCATAGACATATTTTCTCTAGATGCTAAAATAATGCATGATGATTAGGCTATGAAATCTTAACTAACTCATTAGTCATCACTTGAGGATATATTACTAATATCCTAAATGAATAATACAAATATAGGTGACAATTAGACTTAGTGATTGGTTAAGGTAAGCCATAGGCTAACATTACCCCCATCAATCACAAGTTCGATCAATAATACCAGCAATGAAGCATAAAATAGTAACATTTCCATGTCTTCATACTAAAACTCCTGATCTGAGCCTCAATGAAGAACTGCCTGAAAAACCCCCAATCTAGATGTTGAATGGTTCATCTAAAATGAACTAGAAGAGAGCTGAGATATGGAAGTGAACAACTTCAATATCTGAAAATTCCCTGATTGCTTGACAATTCGATCATTTTGCCAAGTATTTGAGCTAGAAGAATCTAAATTCTTCTGCTAATTGGTGAACATGTAGTATCACCACTCTACTATCAATGTATCACTGAAGTGCTCTCTAAATCTGTGGTTTGGGATAACCACTGACCAATTCATACCATGTATCTAATGGTTTTTGGATGACCAATAACCAATTTTGACACTTTTAGGTGTCCAACAACATCCCAATGTATAATGTGTATGATTCAATTGTAGGTCATTGAACCGTAATCCTACCAAAATCTATCATCTACAAACTGCAATTTCCCATCTGGCAAATTTCATGCCCATCTGGCGTATTTGTTGTCGAAACTTTTGGTTTGACAACCATCTTCAATTCCATAATCAAATCCCCCCTTTGTTAGATGAAAGGAGAGACCAGAAGTGATTTCATGAACCGACTTTACTTGATTTTTGAACTCCATTCTTAAGGTGTAGAAGAGTTACATCATTGTACTCCCTCTTCTAGAATTAAGAGAGTATCATACTTATTCCATTTGTGTACAACATTAACTAGGAATGCGGAAAAAAACACATGTTATCTCATCATGTGAGGGCCATGCTTGAAAGATATGCCATAAGGGGACCACTTATGTGAGGTGCAAAAAGGCTATGCATTGCAAGATTGGTCTTTACTCGAGATTGAATTCTACGGTAAGACTTATATAATCACTTGGAAGTTGATGACCATTTCCATGGATCGATCCACTCACAATGAATCTTCAATCTTGTAGGTTTCTTCAGTGTTGAAGATATATCTGAAGAATGGTTGTGCTTGCCATAATGCTGGCAAGGATGGAGATCAAAACATCGATTCTCCTTGTGATCAACTCGATTGCAATTTTGGCATTTTTCATTCTGATGTTGAATTGGAACAGGTGAAGTTGAAACTTCTTGAAGGAACCCAGTACTTTGGAACTTGATTGGTCTGTAATAATCGAGAATATAAAAGGTAACTTCCTTTTCATATCCAATTCTTGTTTCATTCTTTTAGTAGATGATTTCGTCCCAAGGTCTGATGATTGGTTGGGAAACAATATTCTAAACCTGTTTCTTTGAAATCAGTGGAAGTGGATTTACTATATGTTGTTGCATTATAGAAAGTTTTTTTTCACTAAACTCAAAAGAAAACACTTAAAATGTAGGTTCATGAATATTTTCATCTTCATCTGCATCTGGAGTTGTCTTACTGAGTTTCTCCTTCAATGAATGTTGATAAAAAACATCATCATCATAGAGAGGGTTGTGCTAAACAAAAACTAGTTCAGAACACTTCACTGGCTGTTGATTTTTGAGATCTATCAACTCATCATTCAATAGTTGGGATTGATCTTGAAGAAGTCTAACTTTAGATTCTGTCACTTGCAAACAAGTTAGCATTGATTGAAGAGTTTCTTTGTTTAATATTACTGTTTCACCTTCAATGGTGTTTATTAGAGTGTTCATAAACTATAATAATTCGATACTTTGAGCCATTTCAAAACACTAAATGAGGTATCCTTGTGCAGGTAGATCCCGATTACAATTTGACTCAACAAAATAAGGCTTACTTGCAACTCACTCATTTGAATCTCTTGCTTGAAATTCACGCTCACTTGAAATTGCTTGAACTATGCTTCCAGGAAGTTGAGGATGTTGGTTATGACCAAAAATGCATCCCAAAAGTATTACAATGGTTTGAGTTTCAACTACTCAACCTTTTCAACACAGAATTTGAAATAGAATGACACAAGCAAGTTGTGGGTGTCAGGTTCAACTGAGAATGCACCCAATAACAAAGTCAACCTAAGTTTGATATTGACACTCACAAATAATTATTGCAAGTTTACAATGAATGTTGATTAAAAAATTGATCTTTAATGCTATGTTGATTCTTTGAGTCCTTGGTTATGAGCTTTATGTGTGCAATGTTGATATGATTGCTAATTTGATATCTTCACCACTACTTGATTACTCATGCTTCAATGTATGTGCTTCACTGGCATTAATTGTGTGATTACATTAACTTGCTATGGATTTCATGAGTGTATAGTTGTACAATAAATTACAAGCGTAGTGTAAAAACTAAACACAAAAACCTATGAAAACATTCAAGGAATCATTCCCCATCACACACAATGCAATGTGTTCCTAAGATCCCCTTATTCAATTTCGAGTGGATCTAGGACACAGAGAAAAAGACTTTATTTTATTATGGATTCCCTTGTGATCACAATAATATGCCGACTGAAGGAAGACCATACTTATCATGAGTTTATAAAACACTCATGAATAGGTTTTACAATGATTGACCATCATGGTCTTAAAAACCCACTATCTCAATGTGCACATAATACCTTCCCAAAAATGGAAAACAAACCATGTAATAATGGTTTGCCATACAATGAAATGGTCATAAGAATTCCTTGATATGCCAAAGGCTTATACACCCCATCTATCCTTATTACAAATCATTCCAAAATGTGACTTATACTCACTATGCATGTGTGATTTTAACAAAAAAATGAAGATAGTGTTGTTCCAATAAAGGATTAGTGCACTTGTATATTTGTCGACCAAAAAATTGAGCCATTTTGGTGGTTTTTCATAAAAATATAAATGTTAATGGAGCAATGAAAACTCCACTTTCACCAATATCATATTTCCCTCTCTGCATGCATTGATTTAACGCCCAACAAAATATAATATGCAAAGGTGATTAGAACAATGCCTAAAAAAGATTTTGCCTCGATCAATTCCCCAAGGGAGATGGGATGAATAGTTGTAGTAACTAGAAGAGTGCCACTTGGATCAAATAAAAATACATAAAGAGGAATTCTGTGAGCAATGACTACTTCAGTTACCATTCTTGAAAGGCGTTAAACTTCTCAGGCTCGAGCAACTTGGTCGACATTCACTTTCCCGGCTTTATTGGAATTTATTTTTCTCTATTCTCTGGATGCCAAACTTTTTCCCAATTAATATCTCCCTTCAACATAGAGAGTATATCATTGGAAATAAGAGCCAAGCACTACAATTAGCATCTTTCATTGTTCTCGGGTTCTCTCATTGGGATCGATTTTGTTGAGAAGAGCCATGAGGATAATGTTCCACACGACCTCTTGCAGATTCACCAAGACTTTCAAAATGTAGATTTAATGTATCGATCATTAGATCGTTCAATCAACATTATTGTTGTCCTATCCCAGTGGATTGCACAATCAAATCGTTGGTTCAGAGTGTAGAAATTTCGATACACTTAATGTATTCCTGCGATTCTCCTATTCTAACAATTTTCGCTATTGTTAAATACATAATCGCTTCTACTATTATTCTTGTGGATTAATTAAACCACAATCACAACCACAATCACAAAGTGAAATATAAAGAACACACAAAACATAAGTTTTACCGGGAAAGCGTAAAGATAAAAACCCCACTATCATATATTATGTATATCATGAATCATGAAACAATCTCATACAAAACTCTAATCCAAGAGCTCTTAGTACAATACAATCGTCTCACACTATCATACACAAATCAACAAATACATGTGCCAATTTCCATGTCCAGATAGCTTGCCTCCTCTGCACAATCTCCACAATTCGAATTCTCACAAATGATCAAATTCCTTGACGAATTGCCTAGCTTGTGCATGCTCATAAGCATATCCACTACATGTGTGAACAAATCACAAATGATAGCCAACTGTCCCTTTCACCTATTATCTCAACTGGGTCTCCACTGGATCTGACATACATGTAGTTAACCATGGTGAATCTTCAGTTGCATGTGAGTTCATTGATTAACTGAACTCTCACTAGTGCATGTTTAGTTACAACTAGTACAACTGATATTAACTCACTTAACTATACTTATGATTCTGTTACAAATCCAACTCACTCAGTTATGAATGAAATAATAGATTAATATTTATTATCTAATTTAATTAAGGGAAAAGTAAATTAGACACATGTTTCTTGTTGACTTTTCAACACTCCCTCTCAACAAGAAAGGGATTATCCTTCACCCCAATCCTGTCTTTATGATATTCGAATTTTCTCCTGGTGAACGCCTTCATCAGAATGTCTGCATCTTGATCTTCCGTAGGAATGTATTGAAGCAACATGATCTTCTGCTGCACACAATCTCTGAGATGATGATACCGGATATCTATATGCTTAGATCTGTCATGAAACACATGATTAATCGAGAGTTTAATGCAACTCTGATTATCACAATGAATCACTATCGGATCTAAATGAGAACCAAACAAACCAACCAATATCTTCCTCATCTAGATAGCCTCACATGCATCTTGACTCGCTGCCATGTATTCCGCTTCTGCTGAACTAAGTGCCACAGATCTCTATTTCCTGTTGTACCAAGAAACAACTGTAGATCCGATACTAAACATCCCCCCTGATGTGCTCTTTTTTTTCGTTGGGTTGCCTACCCAATCTGCATCTGTGAATCCATGCAACTTCACCTCATCTGTCTGTCTATACCATAATCCATACTTAGATGTTCCCTTCAGATATCTCAGGACATGCTTACCCACCTTCCAAAAGAGTTTGGTAGGCTTAACCATTGCTTGACTTAGCTGCTTAACCGCATAGAAAATGTCCGGTCTCGTATTCACTAAATACATTAGCAAACCTACTAACTGTCGATAGACAGTAGCATCCACTTTCCTCCAATTTCCTAGAAGAGGAGTATCCATGGGTTTGATTCCCTCCATGTGAAACTTACACAGTATCTCCCTTGCATACTTTCCTTGAGACACAAAAATTTCACCATCTCGCTGCCATATTTCCAAACCAAGGAAATAATGAAGAAGGCCCAAATCCTTCATCTCAAACTCCTTTGCAAGGTCCTCCTTGCATGAGTGTATTAGCTGCTCATCACCAGTCAGTATTAAATCATCAACATAAAGCACAATGATTAAAATCTTACCCTCCACCACAATTTGGTATAGGTTTGCATCTGCTTCACTTTTGGTGAAGCTCAATCCAGTGAAATAGCTGTTTATTCGAGTGTACCAAGCACGGGGTGCTTGCTTCAGCCCATACAGTGCTCTCTTGAGTCTGCACACATGCGAATCTCTGTCAAAGGTCTCAAAACCTTCTGGTTTCTCAATGTATACTTCTTCCTCAATGATCCCATTGAGGAATGTAATTTTTACATCCATCTGATGAATGCACCAGCCCATCTGCGCTGAGAGTGCAAGGATGGATCTTATGGAAGAGTACCTTGTGACAGGTGCAAAGGTCTCACCATAATCTATCCCCTCAATCTGTGAGAATCCCCGGGCCACAAACCTGGCCTTGTATTTCTCCACACTCCCATCAACAGCTTGCTTTACCTTGTAGATCCATCTCGAACCTACCACTGATTTATCAATCGGTCTTGGGACAATTTCCCATACACTATTTTTGACGATGGAGTTATACTCCTCTACCATAGCATCAACCCAAGTGGAGTCCTGCACTACTTCCTGAAAGGAAGATGGTTCAGTCATAATACACTTGCTCATGAGAGCCATGTATCCAACAAATCAATCAGGAGACTGTCTTTGTCTGCGCTATGAAATAGGGGCTCCTATATTCTGTGAAGCATCTAGTCTCAATCTGTCAGCTTCCGTGGTGGGCTTTCTGCCATTTCTGATGGATGGCTTTGCTTGAGTGGTTTCCTCCACTCCATGAACCTCCTCATGTGGTTGATCCACATCTTAAGACTCATCTTTGGGAACCAACAGTTCCTCTTATGCATGCAAGTCTAGCTCCCTCTCAAGCGACAACCACATGGCTTTCCCCTCATCGAATTTTATATCCCGTCACATAACAGTCATCTTAATGTTCGAGAAATACACATGATAATTATGGGGTGTTTCTGTGTACCCCACAAATATCCCAACTTCAGTAGTCAGTTCTAGCTTCTTCCTGGCATCCTTGGTCACATGCACATAAATAGATCAGCCAAAATTTTAAAATGAGAAACATCAGGTTTATTACCAGTAAAAGATTCTTCAGGTGTACTCATGCCAAGTACTCTATGAGGACAACGGTTCTGCACATAAACAACAATATTGCATGCTTCTTCCCACAAATGCATTGGTAGGCCCTGATCATGCAACATCGCTCATGCTGCACCCATGATCGTTCCGTTCTTTCTCTCCACGACCCCATTTTGCTATGGGTTATGAGGTGCTATGAGTTCTCTTTGAATTATTTCTCTATTGCAGAAGTCTTTGAATTCATTAGAGATGTATTCTCCACCATTATCTCTCCTTAGAGCCTTCACTTGCTTCCCCGACTCTTTCTCCACCAATGATTTAAAATCACAGAACTTTGAGAATGTTTGATCCTTCTTCTGCATGAAGAATATCCAACATTTACGAGAAAATTCATCAAAAAAAATAATATAATACCTATGTTTTGTTGTTGAAGCAACCGAGAATGGTCCACACACATCTGTGTGAATTCTCTCTAGGATCACCGAAGCACAGTTCTCCTTTTCATGAAAGGTGGACTTTACATACTTCCCCAAGGTGCACCCCTTGCACTGATCTAACTGAGAAAGTGTTCCCCTTGGAAGTCCAGTAGATATCTGCTGCATGATCTTCAAGGCTCCATGATGAAGATGGCCTAATATCCTGTGCCATAATTCGCCCTCATCTTGGCTCACCACTATTTCTACCTTGCCTCTCATGGAATTGCAACCATATACCTCCAACATGTAGAGATTCTTAACTCGAATACCTATCTTCTTGACTTGACCTGTTGCTTTATGTCGCAGGTAGGCTTTACCACTACTAAAAACAACATCATAGCCTCTGTCCTCCAACATTGCGACTGCGACCAAGTTTTTCTTCAGACTTGGAACATGCATAACATTTTTCAATTGAAATGGTTTACCTAACTCCATATGAAAGGTAATGGTACCAATACTAGTTGCACTGTATCGTCCGTCGTCACCCATCTCTATATGCATTCTGAGATCTTTCTCCTCCAAGTCAATGAAAGACTCTTTATCTCCCATCATGTGGAATGAAGCGCCACTATCCAAATACCACACCGATCCCGATGCACTTGAAGCCATGTATGCGATCAAAGTGAAATCAAGCTCAAATTGTGAGACACGAGCCTCACCAGTTGCAGATCCAACAACCCTCTTGTTCTTCTTCTTCTGTGGAAAATTAGTAGTGAGATGCCCATGTTTGTGACAGTGAAAACACTTCACTTTGGACAAATCAATCTTCTTGACTTTTGACTCGGATTTTGGATGGAATTTCTTCCCTTTCCCTTTCCTTGCCTTGGAAGTCAAAGCACAATTCTCTTCATCATCACGCTTTGATGAAGATCCATCTCTGGTGTTCTGCCAAAACTCCTCTTGCACTAGATATGACCACGGTCGTTCCCAATCTGACAATTTTTCCCTTCCATTGACAGAGTCTTGATAACTGTGCCAACTATTAGGAAGCCCTAGGAGTACCAAGCTCACCAAATCATCAATAGTGACTATTATTCCCACACTTCCAAGCTCATCCCGACATTGGAAAAACTTCATGAGATATTTTGGAATGGTGTCGCCTTTCTCCATATTGATCTTCCTGAGTTTATCTTTGAGCACCAATTTCCTATGGTTGCTACTGTTTTGGAACAGATCTGTCAAAGCCTTCCACATTGCATATGGTGTGGTTTTCCCATGGAGACTTGAGACAATGTGGTCTCGTACTCCCTCCAACAGAATCCTCCTCGCCTTCATCACTTTCTTTTTCCATGCATCAAGATTTGCAGTGTCTATCGCATCCTACTTAGGAACATCTGCGTCAATGTAATCCTTCAAGCCATTATCTTCAAGCACTTCCTCCATCCTGTCCTTCCAAGCAATGTAGTTAGAGCTTCCCTTGAGTGCATACTCCAACCTCAAGCCATTGAAAGACATTTTTGATCTTGAATCAAGTGTTGCACCAAGAAAATATTGCAAATTCAAATGTTATCCAACCCAAAACTCAATTCCTGCACTTTCCTCTTGCCCTGGGAGGTTCACACCCCACCTGAGAGCAACCTGAGGGAAGTTTGCACCCTGCCTATGTGTAGCCTGCGAACTTGCCTAGGATGTTCGCACCCTGCTCCACTGTAGCCTGTGAGAATGCTCAAGAAGTTCACACCCTGCTCCACTATTAGGGTGAGGGAAGTTTGTACCCTGCTCCATTGTAGCCTGCGAGAATGCTTAGTGAAGTTCGCATCATGCCTTTGTCTAGGGTGCGAGAATTACTATTCTTGAAAACAAACTTCTAGGGTTCGAACCCTGCTAGAGACGGGACCTGCGAGAATGCAATTATGTTCGTACCTTACTTTTGTGACTTCGTGGCCTCCGTGGCTCTGATACCATGTAGAAATTTTGATACACTTAATGTATTCCTACTATTCTCCTGATCTAACAATTTCCTCTACTATTAAATATAGAATCGCTTCTACTATTATTCTTGTGGATTAATTAAACCATGATCACAAACAAAATCACAAAGTGAAATATCAAGAACACACAACACATAAGTTTTACCGGGAAAGCGTAAAGCTAAAAACCCCACTATCATATATTATGTATATCATGAATCATGAAACAATCTCATACAAAACTCTAATCTAAGAGCTCTCAGTACAATACAATCGTCTCACACTGTCATACACAAATCAACAATACATGTGCCAATTTCCGTGTCTAGACAACTTGCCTCCTCTGCACAATCTCTGCAATTTGAATTCTCACAAATGATCAAATTCCTTGACGAATTTCCTAGCTTGCGCATGCTCATAAGCATATCCACTGCATGTGTGAACAAATCACAACTGATAGCCAACTGTCCCTTTCACCTATTATCTCAACTGGGTCTCCACTGGATCTGACATGCATGTAGTTAACCGTGGTGAATCTTCAGTTGCATGTGAGTTCACTGATTAACTGAACTCTCACTAGTGCATGTTTAGTTACAACTAGTACAACTGATMTTAACTCACTTAACTACACTTATGATTCTGTTACAAATCCAACTCACTCAGTTATGAATGAAATAATAGATTAATATTTATTGTCTAATTTAATTAAGGGAAAAGTAAATTAGACACATGTTTCTTGTTGACTTTTCAACATAGAGAAGGGCCACATCATGATGTTAATATCGACCTTGATCTTAGAAAAAATATGGATTCATATGAAGTTTGAATTCCTAATTATCTCAGATTCAAACTTTGTTGTGCTAACCGACTGATGGATTTTCCTCCCTCCTACATGTCTTGTTGGACTGGTAGCTGCGGAACCATATGGGTCTGAATTTGCAAGGCAACATTGCACAAGAAATTGATCTCGATCTCTCCTTTCAACATTGCATGGGATTCTATGGGCTCATCCATTACGACAATGAGCAGATGGATATCCTCTGCTCATAATCCCCATGGGATTTTGTGCAACGAACCAATGTCATTGATGAGGGGATTATTCGAATAGCCACTGATGTACATCAGAAGACTGCACACATAGGTGAAAATTCCAGTAAAACTCACCAATACTTGGAGTTTGTTGACAGAAAATACCGTTGAATTGAAGGGTAGGCGATTGGTAAAAAGAAGGATCTTCACGTCAGCTTTACAACTACTATTGTTGTGATCAATAGTGTTTCCTCCACATTGCGGATCTCATTATTGGCCTTTAAACTTGGTCACCCATCTCAAAAAAATAAGATATGCAACATCTAGCAGATCTAGTTCTAAAAAATACTACAGTAAATCATATTTGAAGCATTCCATTGAAGCACTGTGCGATGGGGAGCCGACGATTAAATGATCAAACTCAGTTTTGAACCACTTGGAGTGATGGAGAGCTGGATATTAAATGGTATTATTTACAGATATGACTACTGCACATATTTCAAGATTTCATGCATATAACACAAAACCAAAAATAGACTAATCTAGATCCACTCAATACATGATTATCAACAAATTAAACAATCTCCATATTTTATATCTAGATTCTAATGTGCCTGAAGACTAGATCTATGTATCATGGAAATAAAATATTTGTCAACATAGGTAAGGGGAATGTGGAGAATTGAAACAGTTGGATATTGAAGAGAATGGCACGCAAGAGGGAATTTTCTCAGAACAATGATGTGTTAGCTTGTGCCCAATTACAATAGATTTTGTGCCAAAATACACGACTCAAAAAAAAGAAAAATTGCCTTACTCAATTTTTGATGCGCTGTAAATTCTATACACTGATGTAGAACACATGCCAAAGTTTGAATCACATCCATACAATGTCTCAACTGTGGATCTCTTTATTTTCATGATTGTGCATCCCAAATATTATAGATCTGCAATGTTTTGGTATAGGCAACAAGACTACTATCATACAAATCCATGGAAAACTACTATCGTGCTTTCAAGCCCTTAAGATCATAAGAGCTTTGATACCAATTGATAAAATATAGACAAGAACAACAATATGATGGAAAAGGCTCACTAGCCAGCACTTTTGTATTCACACCAATGCTCCATATTTATAGTACAATGGGTGATGCCACCTCATAGAGAGATTTTCTCTAGATCCTAAAATCATGCATGATAATTAGGCTAGGAAATATTAACTAATTCATTAGTCATCACCTGAGGATATATATATATATATATATATATATATATATATATATATTTTTTTTTTTTTTT
>ML786025.1:304933-332448 GCA_009831015.1 Picea engelmannii | reverse complement strand
AAGATGACCACTGGGTTAAAGCAATGAATGAAGAACTTGATCAGATTGAGAAAAACAATACGTGGGAGATGGTTCAAAGACCTGAAGATAAAAACATCATTGGCTCCAAATGGATCTTTAAGAATAAGTTGAATGAGCAAGGATAAGTTATCAGGAACAAAGTGAGGTTAGTCTGTAAAGGCTATGCTCAAATAGAAGGACTGGATTTTGATGAAACATTTGCACCCATAGCAAGATTAGAAGCTATCAGAATGTTTCTTTCCTATGCTTTTCATAAAAGGTTTAAAGTCTGCCAAATGGATGTTAAGTCAGCCTTTCTCAATGGATATTTAAGTGAAGAAGTCTATATGGAACAACCAGAGGGTTTCAAATTGTCTGATAATCCTGACTTAGTATGCAAGCTGAAGAAAGCTTTCTATGGTTTAAAACAAGCCCCTCGAGCCTGGTATCACAGACTGGATACGTATCTCAAAGACAAAGGGTTCAAGAGAGGAACAACTGACAACAATCTATATATTAAAACAGAGGATAATGATTTTCTCATCGTACTGGTCTATGTGGATGACATCATATTTGGATGTAATAAGGATTCACTGGTACAATGGTTTGCTTCTGCCATGGAATCTGAATTTGAAATGTCTATGATAGGAGAACTGTCATTTTTTCTTGGTCTGCAAATTACTCAGAGGCTCGAAGGATGTTCATTTCTCAAGAAAAATATCTAAGAGAAATGTTGAAAAGGTTTCAAATGGAAGATTCTAAACCTGTGGGTACACCTATGGTAACTGGATGTAAATTAAGAAAGGATGATGATTCACCTGATGTTGATCAAAGCTCATATCGATCAATGATAGGAAGCCTACTATACATCATAGCATCTCGTCCAGACATAATGCATGCTGTAGGAATGGTGGGAAGATATCAGGTTGCACCCAAACAGAGTCATTTGCAAGCTGTCAAAAGGATATTCAAGTATTTAAAATAAACAATGACTTATGGCCTGTGGTATCCCAGAAATCAAAATCTTCAGTTGACTGTTTATTCAAATGTAGATTCGGCAAATTGTGTTGATGAGAGAAAAAGAACCAGTGGAGGAGCATTCTTCCTGGGTGACTCCTTAGTAGCCTGGCTTAGTAAAAAGCAAGGTTACATTTCTTTATCAACCATAGAAGCAGAGTACATTGCTGCTGCTACCTGTTGCACCCAGGTATTATGGATGATTCAGACACTTGCAGACTTAGAGGTAAAATACACTGCACCGATCCAAATTCATTGTGATAACACTAGTGCCATCAGTGTGTCTAAAAATCCTGTATTCCACTCTAAGACCAAGCATATTCCCATAAAATATCATTTTCTGAGAAATCAGGTCACCAATTAGACTGTTCAGGTCCATTACATTCCCAATATAGAACAAATTGATGACATCTTTACTAAGCCCCTAGCCAAGACACCTTTTGAATATCTCAGACAGAAACTAGGGGTCATTTCGTTTCACACCTAAAAGAGTCCATCCTGTTAGGGGGAGTTTTGTATTGTTTGAATATCTAATGCCTCCTAAAATTACTGCAACAGCTCAGGGGGAGCATGTCTCTTCTTTGACATTGATGTCAAAGGGGGAGAAAAGAATTCGGGTGCCTTAATTTCCATCAATGACAAAGGGGGATATTGTTGGCATGTTTTACAGGAAACGTATGCTTGTCATTGATGGAAAGTACAACAACGATGATGGATTGAGTACAGGAGCATGATCAACAACGCAATGTTAATGGGGAGGAGCAACAACAGTGATCGTTGGATCAACAATTTAGAATTCTCGATGGCTGTCAGATCTCAATGTAGACAAGAGGAGCACACAAATATGGAGGATAGCTCTCAGGAATTAGATCTGAGTGCAGGGTCCGACCACCATTGGATCGAGGAGAGCCTGCACGTTCTTTAAAGTGCTAGGAGAAGCGGGCTTACAAAACCCCAAAAGTAGGAGGACCATCCATCTTTGGGTAGGACACGTAGCGAAATATCAACGGTTCACTGACTGGAAAGTCAAAGGAATGGGGTTCCCTAACCTGCTGAAATCGTGAAATACAAAATGCCAAAATCCCGTCAATCATCCATCTCAGGGGGTTATGTGGACCTTTGATCCCAGTCCATTTCGGAGTTTCACGGATCGAGAGTTGGAGATGACAAGTAATATCATCCACAAAAATCCTGATTTCGTGATATGCAAAATCGTGACTTAATCACAGTCGTTGAATCAAGAGAAAATCTGGACCGTTGATTCCAGTCCATGTCGAAGTTTTGGGGATCGAGAGTTGGATATGTCAAGTAATATCATCCACAGGAATCTCAATTTCACAATATGCGAAATCGCGACTTAATCACAACTGTCAAATCAAGATCAAATCTAGACCGTTGATCTAACTCCATATCGGAGTTTCGCGAATCGCAACATAGAGAATAATGCAACAAGAATGTCGAAATCACGATTCAATCGCAACCATTGAATCAAGATCAGATCTGGACCATCGAGTCATAATACATGTGGCAAGCAATTGATATTTCACTGACTTGGGGTCAATCGAGCATAGTGTTGAAATTCAAGAAATGCAAAATCGCGAAAGCGCCTTATGCATAAGGCTGTGGTCACAGCCTTGGGTCACATCAGCGAGAGATGGAGGAAAGAGCTAGAGAAACCAAGCTCCTTTTCGGGGATCGTGACTAGGAATGTCGAGACACATGGTCACACGAATGCCAAACTGCTGAAAGCCAAAATGTCGAAATGAATGCAAGATCCCTTGGAATAAATCCAACAGTGCAGGTGAATTTGAACAAGATCGAAGGGATATTGTAGCACGTCGCAGTATAACTGCTAGAAACCATTGATGGTCTCTACCAGAGAATTCAGAGAGACCTTTGTGTGATTGACAGAGGAGGTGAAGAGTCTCTAGGAATCTTCAAGAGGGACAAAGATGTTTGTGGAGGTGATTGACAGCTGGATGAGGATTGAGGCCTATAACTGGAACAGAGAAGTTGAGCTCGACTGTCACAGAGAAGACAAAGAGTCTAGAACTGCCAGAGAGGCCGAGGAATCTCAATATAATGTACAGTGATGTTGAACGAGTCGGAAACAACCAGAGAAGATGAAGATTCACGATGATGATCAGATAGAGCACTCAAGTTATGGAGGTTTTTGGCACAGAGTGAGCATGCAGAGGCATTTCGAATATTGCATGCACAAAGACAACTGAGACTATAGAAGGTGAAACGAAGAAGAGATAAGGGTTGCCGCTGTGTAGTAGAATTAAGGCATGTACAAGGAGGCAGAGAACAGGAGCAGAAAGGCACAGTTGAGGAATGGTGCATTGAAGGGATATGGCACATAGGGCATAAAAGGCCGAAGAAAAGAAAGTGTTAGATGTGGGCAGAAGACACTGATGCAGATAGGGTAGAGCTGTGTAACAGAACAATGACAAGGCTAGTAAGCCACTGAATAATTTTATATCGCTGTAATAAGGTTTAGTAACAAAGAATTTATAATTCAGGGTGGTTGGGAGGTGCTAGGGAGGACTGATGTCCTCAAAGGTTCAAGTGGGTTCTTGAACGCAGGGAGTTGGTGCTTCCTTCTAGTTGGTGCTAGAGAAACTAGGGAGTTGGTGCTTCCTTCTAGTTGGTGCTAGAGAAACTACGGTGTTGGTGCTTCCTTTTAGTAGGTGCTAGAGAAAATAGAGAGTTGGTGCTCTCAGCAAGTTGCAGCTTGCAAAACCAGAGGTTGTAGCCTCACAATGAGTTGGTGCTCATATGTATGATAATGTAAAGAATGTAGATAATACTTATCATATAAAGAAAAAGAGGTTTTTACCCTGTATGGGTTTCCTCGAGAATTATTTGTCTCTGTCTTTCTCATATATGTGACTGATTCTGAAGGAACCTTTGTTTATTTCTCTACGTTATTGTGATCATCTTTGAGTGCCTTGTAAAGATCTTAAAAGAAGCATAATTTTTTAAGAACGGTAACAACTGATTCACCCCCCCTCTCAGTTGTGCAACAGATGGTTCGCTGGCATGTCTCAGCTACCACATAGAATCCCCCTGTCTAATATTCATATTACCTTGGAGTCTCTAAGCTGGATGGCTTAGAACAATTCTTTCTCTAATGCAGAGTCATCATCATCTTCATTGGTATATTCATCATCTTTCTGAACTCTGACTTCTTTGTTTCTGTCTATGGATTCATCTTTCACTACAATACCTAGAAGTACAATCTCTTGAACTTGTTCCTTATTTACCTGTCCTTGTTTTCTTTCATTTCTTTTCCAAACCTTTTTGTATCTGGCATCTTCCTTTTTTCTTTGTAGATTTTTCTTGATCTTGTTTAATTTACAATATTGTGATCTCTGAGACTTGGTATTTGTTCACTTGTTCTTCCTGTTTTCTTATCCATACTTTCTTATATTAGATATCAATGTTCTCTTTCATGGAAGTTATTATCACTCCAGGAAACTCTCTTAGGTTGTATCTCATAGATGCCTGGTAACTTAACTAATCTTGCAATGGTTCACTCAATGATGGGTAATGATTGGATCAAGATGAATATATAACTCACTGGATTCTATCCTCAAGATAGTCTAGGTATATTCAAATAGTACAAGGCCTTCAAGAGATATTATCAGATAGGTTGTGTATCAAATGGATAAAGAAACTAATCAATTCACTAGAACATACATAAAACAATATATATGATGGGTCAAAAAAATAGCAGTGAATGCTTATGTTCCTTGCTTAATAATCAAGGTAAGATGACAATTACCATAGAACATTAAACAGATACAAAGAAATAATTTCAACTCATAGGCATAGAACAAAGATGAAAAGAAGGTCTGACAATAACAATGAAAGAAGCTTGCAGGATAAATATATTAAAGAAAGTGTCTTTATCACAATAGAATTATAGTTCAGAACTCAAAATCAAACCCTTGGTTCATCAAAAGTTTGTGGCTTTATAGCCCTTACATCAGATATCCAGATCCTAGAATACTGGATCAAATTTACTTAAAATAGAAAGTCAACAACTGACATAAGAAAATAGGAAAAGATCCTATAAAATAGGTCAACTCCTTATCTTTGATGCTCTTCATATCCTTATAATATTCGACAACTGTAGGAAACCTTCCAAGGTTGATGGATAAGGCGCAATTGCTATTTTTAGCAAAAGACAATTTTTTTCCCAAAAATAGAAAACTGATTTTATCTTCTCCTTCTTGCTGGCACCTTGAAAGATGGAACAAAAACCTAAAACTGATGCCCTTAATTATTATCCATCATTACAAACCATCCTCGAGGCATCTGGGTGAGAAAATCTTGGATTTGTGCAAAAATAGTGTCTCTTTGCCCTATCTGTGTTTTTGTTGGCTAAGAGAGGAAAAATTTGAGCTTATTATCCACCAAAAGCTATGCGTTTGATGGCTAATGAATAGTTGAAATGTTCTCCTAAGCCACCAAAAGTCCCGTCTTAGTGAAAAATTAACAAAACTGCAAAATACCTTTTAGCTTAGCTTTAAAACACTTTAGGGATGATCTTTTGAAGCCTCTGCATCTTGAGTAGGTTCTGGAATGGTTGTAGATTTGTTTGCTGCCTCTGGATCATTCAAATGGATGGCTACATTTGCTAGGGTTTCAAGATCAATAGGTGCTTGAGGTTGAGGTCTTGAAGGCATGGATTGCAACCTCAATAACATTACCTTTTTCATCAAATGCATAGATACTCTCCACAGACTGTTATAGTCCCTTACGATCTTCTCATTTTTGTTTTCCTTTACACTTTAATGTGCCAATATTTCTAGGGTTGCACTGGTTTTTGCAAAATTATTTGATAGAGTTTTGTATCTGGCCTTTATCACCCTCTCTAGCACTTCCTGTTGTGCTATTTGCACTTTGAGTTTCTTAATCTTCTTTGATCTGTTTTGTTTTGGCTTGTTAGATGAAGCCTCTGCAACTTGCAGCTCATGCTCCTCCTTGGATGTAGGTGATGGAAAATATTCATACCCTGTTGTAATTGCATCTTCTGCTAGGGTGGCTTCTTGCTCTAC
Source organism: Picea engelmannii (assembly GCA_009831015.1). Taxonomy (NCBI): domain Eukaryota; kingdom Viridiplantae; phylum Streptophyta; class Pinopsida; order Pinales; family Pinaceae; genus Picea; species Picea engelmannii. The sequence goes on along the minus strand of ML786025.1, from coordinate 326,362 downwards.
TACAGCCTGGTTTTCTTGATCCTCAGAGTCTGTATAGGGAAGATTGAGGATCTTCTTGTCCACTGGAGGCTCTTCTGCTTTCTCTACATCCTTGCTAAAATCTAGTTTCTTCTTAGTCTTTTTAGTCTTAGAATATGGAGAGGGTTGATCAACTGCAACTAGAGAGATGTCTCTCTTCTTCCTCTTTCCACTTATGGGAGTATAAAAATTATTTGAAGAAGACCTCTCTTTATCTTCTGGTTGTCCATCAGTCTTAAACTCATTCCAAAATAAGCAGTAACCCCATTCCTTGTTCCTTCTCTGCAACAGCTCACAAACCAAGAGTTTAATCAAACCATGATGAGATAATCTACCTTCCACCTTGCTAGGCGTATCTTTGACTTGATGAACCATCCTAGTCAAGATTCTATGGAGATAATAAGGCAGATTCAAGGGGCTCCTGCCAGTGAAATGATTCATCAATTTAAAATGGTAGATCATCACCCTATTGTATCTACCTTCACAAGTTATGTAGACAAAAATTGATTAAAGTAGGTGCAACCATTTCTCCTCAATATAGGAAAGAGGAATGTCCTTCTTCCATACGAGACCCTTGTGCTCTGGCTTTAAGTAAGATCTGAATTCAACATCTTTAGTGACAATAGTTTTGAACCAATTCTCTCCTGTCCTTAGAAGTTATGTCACCTCAGCTGTGAGAGCTTCATCCACCTAGAATTCATCTTGGCCAATCACTACCTTTCTCCCATCACATGTCGGAGAAAAATATTATGCTACTTGTTGGTGAGATCCCTGGAGCTTTTCACAAAACATATAGCAGCCAATGTCCTTGAAGAGCTGGCACACCTCAGGGTGTGATTCGAGGTAGCAGATATCATCCAGATCCTTCCTGAGGGCAGGTTCTCCTCTCTTCATTTTATAGACTGTTTCTCTGCACCTGCAAATGGAAAATTTGAGCTTGGTTGAGACAACACAGTGTGGAATTAGGGAGGTTTGGGCTTCAGCTACGACAGAGGCAAGAAATGAGGAAATAAATCAAGGCAAGCCTTGATTTTGAGGGATGTGAAAGAAATTGGGATTTGAAAAGATCATGATTTGGCATAATGAAACTTAAGTTAGAATGATCAAGCCATAAGCGATCTCCCTCCTATCTTTTTGGCCGCTAAAAAGTAATGATAAATCCTCACCCCGAAAGTTTTAGCATATGATAAGACGTGTTGATCGTTTAAAAAATGCTTGTGATTTCAGTGGCTAAGAGAGCTCCAAATTTCATGTTTAAGCCACCAGAAGCTAAGGCTAAGGATTTTGGTGGCTTAGAAGCTCTTTTGGGAAAGCGCTTAGCCACCGAAACCTGATTTTTTATTTTTTTTTGAAGGAAAAACCAAATCAAATGTTTTTCAAACTTTATTACAAACATAAGGCTCTCAAAAATAAACCTTAAAAAATTTAGAAAAGTATTTTTCAATGACTTCCTATCACCTAAATAAACAAACTTGACTGTGCTATTTGAGGAGATAACAAAAGTATCGATCACGCTTCTACAATCACGAGCTATGTGTCCATAGTTATGAAATTTGTAACATTCAATTTTACGTGGGGCCACATACACATTTCTTTTATAATCCCTGCAATCTGCAACCTTATGTCAAACGTTAGTACAATAAAAACAATGACCATAAAATAAATTTACATACCTGGAAGTGAATGATCCTCTTTGTGTTATATTCCTTCTGAATTCATTCCTTGACTAATCATGATCATGATTGAAGCTTATTTGTGGCTTGAACATGGATGGTCTTCTTGAATATGCATCTTTATTAATTTTCTTAGATTCTGGTTGACCATGATTCCTTCCTTTGAGTACTTCTACATAACTCTTGCTATTTTCTTCATTTTTATTTTCTATCAACCTAGAGTGATTCTCTTCATTATCTACAACTAATGAAAATGTTTTTATCTCTAAAATGTTCTTGCTGAGCTTGACGATTTTACTTCTCAATGTGACAACTTCTTCTTCAAGCTTCTCAACCTCTTCTTCTTTCTTTGTTATCTGACACTTCATGACTTCTTCTGTTCTCTTCACTTCTTGAAGTTGTATTTTTAATGTGATTATTTCTTCTTCAAGTCCTTTATATTCTTGACCAAACTCTGCCTCAAGCTGGTTTAGATCGCTATTTCTTTCCTAAATATGATCTGTCAATATATTTTCTCTCATTTCTTATTCTTCCTTCTGTGCTATTATGTTGGCTTCCAAACACTGCTTTTGATCTTCAATATTTTCTTCGATCTTCCTATCTTCTTCTAGCCGATTTTTTAATTTCTGGATGACTTGTTGGGCTTCTTAAAAAATGTGAACAGTTTCCTTTTGTTACATCAATTCCTTCTTTAGTGACTTGTTTTCTTCTCTTTCTTTTCTTAGTTCATATAAAGCACTGATCAATTCTTCTTCATAATTGTCTTCTATTTCACTTAGTTTTTCTATCTCATTTTCTTCTTGGCATTCCATTTCAATATGTCTGCATTTTTCACAATTAAAGAAAAACAACATACTTCTGTTGATTATGTACTCTTCATCTTTTGAATCTTTTTTACATGATGAACATATTTCTTCTTGATTTGTACATGCATCTTCTTTGACATTATCTGACTCTTTGATGGGTGAAAAATATATATTATGTAACTTATCCCAAAGTTCTTTAGCTAATAAACATTTACCCACTTTGTCCTTTATTGAATCATATAGTCCTTCCAAAATGAAATCCTTTGCAAATTTTTTTATTTCGTTTCAGTTCCTTCTTTGTTGTAGTCTTTTTATAATGTCCCCAAGGCCAAGCCCTGTTGTAAATCATGTCTATGAAGTATAAATCTTACATTATGAATTGTAATTATGTTTTATAGGCTAGTGAGCCAAGTTTATATAAGCTGGTGGGATTATGTGTTATTAGGCCAGAGAGCCTAAGTGTTAAGGCCAAGAGCCTGCTTTTGTATATGTAATCATGTAGAACATTAATAAAAATATAAACAACGCTATGTGCAGACCGACCACGATGAATGAGTGATGGGGAACTAAGCTTCCACAGAGTGGGTAAGGGATTGGGGGGCTGGAAGGTTGGAAAGAGAGGCTAAGTATTGATCCTAGGGGCTTAAGTCCTTGGGAACAATATTTTAATATTATTCCAAAATCCATGTAAATGCGATGTTTTATCCTAAGTTCTTTGGAAGGATGAGTGACTTCCAAATGGGAAGGAACGAGATTCATGGGTGACAAGTGTAAATCCAAGCGCATGCAGTTAAAACTATTGAGTTGAGCCGTGATGGGGGTTCCTGCTCCCATTCTCTCCATCCTCCGTCAGAACTCGCAGGTGTCCAGGATCGACCTCTGTTTCAGTGTTTGTTCTAGGGAATCCTTACCTAAACCATTAAATCTCTGCGTGGGATCTCTCTACACCCTCATGCATCCCCAAAACCTGAGCCGTGAGTTTGTCCTATACTGTTAGTTGGGGAAAACCAAATGTCTCGTAATTGTTGAGCCTTGTTATGCTATAGCATTTGTCTGTCACCAGTTTTGGGAAGCCCATGTTTGTGTTTCCAGTGGACTGTTGTGGTCATGCAGTGCTTGACTGCGTGTGGCTTATGGACCATTGTATGTTCATGTGGAGCCTTGTGGATGCCCATTTTCTGTTGTGGTCGTCATCCTGGTGTCAAATGAGTGGTTGATGTTGTTGCGGTTTCCCTCATCCTATTGGAATTGAGTCGAAGGGTGTGATAAATAAGTGGGTTGTCAGACTCGTGGTAGAAGAAGCAGGTTGTCAGGCCTGTGAGCAACTCTCTCTAGGTGAGAGAGTTTGTTGGGAAGTGGTTTTCTCCCAGAGAGAGTCCAACACCAGCTACGGAGCTCTAAGACTTCCTGATCTGGCCTGTTGCCGAGACCCAGAGAGGGAGGTGAAGCACTGATGGACTGTGCTTGTGAAGGTGTATACTCTCAGGCAGATCAGGCATGTGGGGAATGAGAGTTTGTGAGTAGTGGGCATAAGAAGGCATCCTGAGAAGAATCCTTCCAGTTATTTTGTGCAATTTTCCCTATAACCTCAGCCTAGACTAGGATTCCTTTCCTTGGGTGGAGCTCAGTCCTAGCTCGGGGGTGACCCACTGCTGAGAGTGATGAGAAGCATGGTCTAAGGCTGGGAGGTTCATGGAAGGCCTACACATGGTTGGTGGAATTACCACAGTTTCAAAGATAAGTATAAACTTATGCTTAATATTATGTTTTGCATGCCTGTGATGCTTATATGTATCATGTATTCTGTTGTGCATATGAATTATTGTTAATGACAGGGATTATTTATGTTAGCAGTAATCTTGTGCTTACTCTGAGTTAAATGTGTTTAATATGACTTAAATGCATGTTATTAATTAAGTATGAGAATGATGTTGTGCCGTACAGTAGAGTTTTCCTGGCAAAGTGGTATATAACGACTGGGGGGGACATTACAGTTTGCTATCAGAGCCTAGTTTCAACGCTGAGCCTAGATGGGTCGGATAAGTGGTCTTTGGACCGAGGTTTTGAGAAGGAAATTGTGTCTGGAGGACTAATTTCAGACCTCATAATGTTTTTGAGTGTCAACAGGCTACTTGACCATGTTACAAAGCTCAGGAGGTGTAGCAGTATTATAAAAACTATAGTCGGTGTGGTATATGGCCACAGGAAGAGAGAGAACTCCACACTAGAAGTGTTGGATCCATAGAATCTATTCAGAAGGAAATGATAACCCTCACAACCATCAAATCTGGAGAATGTGCACAAGGTTTAAAACCCTTTGGAGTTGCACAGGAGTGTGGAAATTGCGATATGCGAAATCCCGAATTCGTCAGGACCGTCCATCGGAAAGGATGCATGGAGAGAGATCAACCTTTCACTGATTCGTGACTTGAAATGGTCTAAAGGTGAGTTTGTGAGAATTCACGAAATGTGAATTCATGATTGGATCACAACCGAAGATTTGGAGTCGCTGCATCATGAACTTCTAGTTCACGAAACTCCGAAAAGATCTGGACCGTTAGATCCAAATCATCAAGGATCGTTGGATCTCATACAAGAACTCATGTATCAGAATTTAGGGATTGAAGTGACAAGAGATTTGGAGTCGCTGCATCGTGAACTCTCGGTTACCGAAAACCCAAAACCCCGAAATCCTGAAATGATCTACACCATAGATCGTAGGAGAGGAACTTGACCGTTGGATCAAGTAGATGAATAGACCGTAATTTCAGAATTTTGGCAAACAAAAGTTTGAGAAGTGTAGATGCATGAACTCTTGATGCCTGAAACTCTGAAACGAAAAGTGAAGGTAGTGGGGCCCCCTGACATCGCTGGGAGTGAGGTGGACCTTCTTAAGGACACCATGTGTCACTACCTTAGTGGGCAACAGCTGTGCTGTGGGCCCGAAGGGTAAGGAAATTGAATTTTTGGACGTCGATAGTTGGAGAGGGAAGTGAGTGCAAGAACCTCTGGGACCAAAACCATGAAACCTGAAACCCCGAATTCCTGAAATCCCGAAACCTGAAATTTAGTTTGGAAATCCTAGTAGCACCTAGCAGTTTAGCGTTTGATCACGACCCGTGGACGCATAGGTTGGGGACTAAGAAAACAAGGGCTATCACCGAAAATTGCAGAGCCAAATAGATCTCATAAAATTCATGGAATCAAAACGTTTTCTTATTCGCGTTGGTTTATGAATGTTGTAGTTTTATTAAGGGTTTAAGGCCTGAAAAACTTCGGTTGACTAGACGTTGTGTGTGCAGAGTTGAACGAGTGTCGGGACAACTAGGAATCAACGTCGAGTATAGAAATGGAAGAGGTGTTGATTGCCTCCAATTTAGAGAAGGAAGGGATGCCAACTTGGGAGTCGAAGGATCGAACTCCAATGGGCACGGAAGAGAATTGGATAAGGAAGGACATATGATGAAAATCATTGAAAGATTGTAGAAAGATGCCCAGGCTTGCCGAGATGATAGCTGAAAGCTCATGAAAGTCAGGGATAGGCAGGGTCAATTCAACTTAAGGATGTTGAAGAGTTTGGAAAGAATAGAAAATAAATTGGAAAAGGAGAGTGAATCAAGTAAGACAAAGAGTCGTAGGATCCCTGAGAGGAAAACAAGATCAAGGATTGTTAACAGACATCGTCGTCACTCCCCAAAGCATTCCAATAGGGAAGCACACAGTAGTTCAAGCCCATCTCCTACCAGAAAGCATCGAATATCTAGAGTGGATGAATTGAAAGGGGAGATGAATAAGATTAAGCCTCCTACATTTGTTGGAGAACATAAGAAGGAGGAAGATGCCAAAACATGGTTTCTTAGCATGAGGAAATATTTCCAACTGCAAAATTATTCCTCTCATGCAGAATGAAGAATTTCAATGTATCAACTAAAAGGAAAAGCATCCATGTGGTGGGATCAACTTGTGTAGGTGCAACACATTAGAGAGAAAGATATCACATGGAAGGAATTCAAGAGGTATTTCGAGAGGAAATACCTGACTAAAAGATACTATGATAGAAAGATGAATGAGTTCTTCGAACTCAAGCTGGGCATCATGACCATTGATGAATACGAACGAAGGTTTTTGGAATTACTGTAGTATGTTCCATTCATCAAAGATGAGGCTGTCAAGATTCAAAGGTATCTGAGTGGACTGCCACCTCCCATTGGTGACAAGATTTAGTATGATGATCCTAAGACTATGGAAGAAGCAATAAGAAGAGTGAAATGCTTATATGAACAACAAAGAGAAAATCCTACCTTTCGGAAGGCTTGGGTTGACCAAAAGAAGTTTAAGAAAGAACAGAAGCATAAGGGAAATAAACCACCCTTTTTCGGAAATAGTCCTCAAGGACATCCATCGTTTAGAGAGCCGAGAATGGATGAAGTGGGAGAACAAAGGCTGAGACAGACGCCCATTCAGTGTTGGGGCTGTAAAGAGAACCACAAGTACAGAGATTGTCCTCATAAAAATGGCAAAGCAAGAGCTGTGCATAATGTTCAACAAGCTGAAACAATGGAGGACATGGGTAGTAGAATGCCAAGGATCTATGTGGCCCTGGACAACAAGAAAGATGAATTTCAGTCACACATGATTGAAGTGGAAGGTATGATTAACAACCAACCATTTATTATTTTAATTGATTCATGGGTTAGCCATAGTTATATAGACCCAAGAGTGGTGGAAAGTTTGCATTTATCAAGAAGAAAACATGAAAAGTCTTGGTTAGTGTAGTTAGCTGCAAGAACCAAGAGGAAAGTCACTGAGTTGGTTAAGTCCTGTCCGGTGGACATGAAAGGATTGAGAACGAAGGATGAATTGAATATTCCTCCTTTAGGTTCTTATGATTGTTTAATTGGGATGGATTGGTTGGACCAGCACCATGCCCTCCTAGACTGTTGTAACAAGGAATTTACATGCTTGGATGAGGAGGGGAATTGGAAAATAGTCCAATGAATTCCTAGAGCTGTGGTTGTTAGAGAAATCTCATCAATGCAGCTGAAGAAGTGCTACAGAAAAGACTGTCAATTGTTTGCATCCCGTGTGGAGGAAGCATCCAGAGATGAAGTCTCAAATATTGGAGACCATGCGGTACTAACAGAGTTTGAAGACATATTTCAGGAAGTACCCAAACTACCTCAGAAGAGAGATATCGATTTATCTATAAATTTGATGCCTGGAGCAGCTCCAGTGTGGACCTGATATGGTCCCGAGGACGCAACATGGGAGCATGAAGATGTTATGCAGGTAGAGTACCCACATCTTTTTGAAAATTTTGAAAAGCTTGCAGATGCAGTGTAAAGTTGCACTGAGGACAGTGCAAAAATAAGGGGAGGGGATTGTAATGTCCCCAAGGCCGAGCCCTGTTGTAAATCATGTCTATGAATTATAAAGCTTGCATTATGAATTGTAATTATGTTTTATAGGCTGGTGAGCCAAGTTTATATAAGCTGGTGGGATTATGTGTTATTAGGCCGGAGAGCCTAAGTGTTAAGGCTGGGAGCCTGCTTTTGTATATGTAATCGTGTAGAACATTAATAAAAATATAAACACCGCTACGTGTAGACTGACCATAATGAATGAGTGATGGGGGACTAAGCTTCCACAAAGTAGGTAAGGGATTGGGGGGATGGAAGGTTGGAAAGAGAGGCTAAGTATTGAGCCTAGGGGCTTAAGTCCTTGGGAATAATATTTTAATATTATTCCAAAAGCCATGTAAATGTGATGTTTTATCCTAAGTTCTTTGGAAGGACAAGTGACTTACAAATGGGAAGTAACGAGCTTCATGGGTGACAAGTGTCAATCCAAGCACATGCAGTTAAAACTGTTGAGTTGAGTCGTGATGGGGGTTGCTCCTCCCATTCTTTCCATCCTCCATCTGAACTCGTGGGTGTCCAGGATTGACCTCTATTTCGGTGTTTGTTCTAGGGAATCCTTACCTGAACCATTAAGTCTCTGCGTGGGATCTTTTTACACCCTCACACATCCCTGAAACCTGAGCCGTGAGTCTGTCCTGTATTGTTATTTGGGGAAAACTGAATGTTTCGTAATTAATAAGCCTTGTTATGCTGTAGCTGTTTGTTGTGGAGCCTGATTATCTTCTAGATTTAGAGGTCCTTTCTTTTAGTCATGTTTATACCACATGAAGTATTTACACCCCAGAAGTATGTACACTCTTCCACGTGGGGGAGTGCAGAGGGGGGGTACCCCCTCTGCGGGGTCCGGGGGGACTATCCCCCCCGGCTGGGGGGTCTGGGGGCAAGCGGGCCCCCAGTGGGGGTTCGGGGGCAACGCCCCTCGATGGGGGTTCAGAGGCAAAGCCCCCGAAGGAAAAATTGCCTTGTAAATGTATATTGTAATTTCATTGTAAATATGGACTGTTCATTATAAGGTCGCAGATGTAACACCCTGTTTCCCCCAGTTTGTAAAAATAACTGGACTGGCCAAGAACTATGGAAAACTCATAAATGTGAATAACCTTATGAAATTTATTGCAGGACTGCTGAGAGGGGATGTGTAGAAAAGAGACCACGATGGCGGTGGAAGGCACCTAAAAAGGTGGCGTTAACTTCCATCAAGAATTAATATCGTATTTGGACTCCACTGGCCTGGAGAACCAAAAGCGTCTCGCTGGCCCCGAATTAAATGCCTCGCAGACTAGTAGGTTGATGGCTCCTAAGGAATTAATGAGGTATGGGGAGGCGAACCACCAATCCGTAGAGCCATCATGACTGGCCAGTGCGAGGGTAATCGTGCCACATGCAACCTCGCAAGAGGATAAGGCATAGGGTAGAAGCGATTGGGCGAGAGCAGACGTGAGGGGAGAACTCTGGCAATATGCAGAGTGAGTGATAGCAGAGAGGAAGGATTGCAATCTTCGCTCCTGGTCACTGGCAAACAAAGACACAGTCTCACAACATCGTGGTCTCAGCTCGAGGGTGGCTAGTGGTAAATCCGCTGGGAGTCGCTAAGCCTACAGTTGGGTGGAAATGCGCACCCCTCTTAGCAGTTGCTTGACCCCTAGTGTTATCTCTGATAAGTGTTTTTCCTCTGGCATATTGAAATATATATATATGCTTATTCTGATAATTATGCTCATAAGCTGTGAAACTGTGAATGATTTCATTATAACAATGATTGTATGGTGTTTTGATCAGTACTAGCAGTTGTATATTTATATGGAAAGACTACGTATGGTTTATGTCCTCATGAATTCATTATTTGTGTGCGTACTGTTCCAAATCAGAATTCACGCCTGGCTCTCGGGAGGACGACATCCTTATATACCTGAGGTAGTACCATGAGTAACTCTCCCCATAGAATTACCTTCCTTGAAAAGCCCATCAAGAACCGAGAAGGCGGTTGTGAAGGTGTAAGGCCTTAGTAACCCTGCATAAGGAGGAACGATCCTCTTGAAAACCAATATGACGGCATAAGGATGAAGTAACGAATCGACAGATGAGATCCCGTCGGGAGATCTGTGGTCACTCACGACCGTCAGATTGGAGGAAGGAACTAGAAAGTTAAGTACCTTAACCTTATAGGTATTAATTGACGGACGAGATTTCATCGGGGAATCTGCGGTCACCCATGACCATTAGATTAGTAGGAGAAAGTAGGGCATTAAATGCCTTACCACTTGGTTTTTCGGTGTCTTCGTGGGTAGTGAAGAGTTTAGGACTGTAGATCCCCAAGGTTCATGAGAGCATCTGGACCATGGATCTTTTCCATGCCCAGGGAGTTGTGGAAGAATTCATGGGTAGGAACCATTATGAGCCGTCAGATCTCGGTTGAAAATCCCGACAGCCGTTGGATCTGTCAGGAGTTACCTGAAGGTTAAGACTCCAGTGTATTAGGGGCGAAAACCCAGGGACAGATCTGAGCCGTCCGATTGACAGAGGTCACGTGTCGTGAGATCTCCCATTTCAGGAAATCATGAATCACAGAATCGGGATTCCTGTTGACAAGAGTTCAGGATTTTCCATGGTGAAAACCCCGGGATGAATCTGAGCCATCCGATTGATGGAGGCCACGCGTTGTTAGATATCCCATTCTGGGGAATAAAAAATCATGAGATCGGGAGTCCTGGCGACAAGGGATTTGGATTTTCCTGGGTGGAAACCCCGGAGCAGTTGTGGACTGTCCGATTTAAGGAGGTGACATGTTAAGAGAATACCCGTTTCGGGGATTCGGGAGTTTCGCTGACAAAAACTCAGGTTCTTGCCTTGACAAATCCCGATCCATAATGTCGAGATAATATCATGTGGCTAAGTCCTGATGGATGGACAAGATTCCTTTGGGAAATCTTAGGGTCTGTAAAGACCGTTCGATGTGAGGAAGAGATGCCAGTTTTACGCTCGGGCGCGAGTACACATTAGGGTAAGTAGCGAATATATTTGGATGGCCATAGTCCACCCGCCTAGATCTACGGCTGAGGATGAATTCCGGAGCCCCCTTGCCATTCTTCCTTTAATGGGCGGGGGGAGGGGGGGGGTCCAGAATAGTGTGGCGTGTGAAGTGGGGCCCCTCTTGTCATGTCGACCACCCTGTCACATTTCCCTCTCTGCCACCTGTGTTCCACTTAACTGTGCAACGGGGCCGTTTCTCATTGGTTGTTCTTTGGCCCTATTGGGATTTGTTCATATTAGCCATTTTCTAACCATGTAGGGATTCGCCCCCATTGGCTGATCACTAGCCCTGTCGAGATTCGGCGGTTTCCAAGTCAAACAACTCGACGTCACTGTAGCGCCGATGCGTGAAATATGAAAGAGGTACTGCATTTATTCAGATTGTGATCGTGACCCGCGACCACATGGGAGCGGGGAGAGAGAAAGGACCAGCTTACCTTGGTCCTCCATGGATGTTTAGGGCTTCTGATTCAACAGAAGACCAGAAAAATCTGATTTAGGTAGTGGGTATGTGACAAAGTGGTATCAGAGCATGGTTACAACACTCGGCCTGATTGGGCTCATGAACGAGTTACGCATAAGCTCCGTTCGAAGTAATACTATGAAGAGCAACCCCCTAACATAAATCTCTTGTCCAGGATTGAAAACTTGGAAACGAGAACCCGACTATGTATGCATGTGAAAGAATTATAAATTATGTGCAGATTATAAAAATATATCTAACTCTTGACTAACAATCAGTGTTTGTCTTTTCACCTAAGAGGACGATCAACTGCGGAAATTTATAGATACAGAGAATGGTGACTCACCAAGAGATGGGAGAAGGCTCCCACAATAGAGATGAAGAGTCTGATGAAAGAAGAGCGATAGGAACCCCTCCAGACCTAGCCGAGACTGTGAGGAGTCTCATGGTTGAGTTGCAAAGCTGCAAGGCCAACAATGAAAGGATGATGAAAGAACAAGAAAAGCAAACCGAAATTAATGTAGTGTTACTGCAGAGCTTATCCGACCTACAACGACAAATGTAGCATGAACCCGAAGTGCAGAAACATGGTCGTATCAGTGGCCATACTGAGAGGAGCACCTCAAGAAAGGTCCACCCCAGAGGTAAAGGACCCGTGGCGGACGATTCCACTGAGAAGGAAGCTAGCGATTCAGAAGGCTCTTCTAGCAGCAAGACCAGTTCCTATTCTCAAAGAAAATAGAAGAAGCAAAAGACTTCCAAGAGTCATAAATTTGAGGAATTCAGAAAGGCCAAACCTCCCTCCTTCGACGGTGAGATAAAGAAGAGAGAGGAAGCCAAGACCTAGCTACTTGGAATGAAGAAATATTTCAGAGTCCATGATTTTTCAGAGAATTTGAAGGCCCGAGTGGCCACTTTCAATCTGAACAGAAAGGATTTCATCTGGTGGGAAGACCTTAAGAATATGAAAGGGGTCCGCAAGGAGGACCTGTCTTGGAAACGGTTTGAGAAGTACTTCTGGAAGAAGTATTTGTCGGAAAGATATTTTGACGAGAAGGCTAAAGAGTTTTATGAACTCAAACTGGGAAAACTTACTATAGAGGAATATGTCAACAAATTCCTCGACTTATTGAGATATGTACCCTACATCAAAGTAGAGAAGGTGAAGGCACAATGCTTCATCAGTGGGCTACCCAAGGAATACCGGAACCGAACTGAATTTGACGAGACAAAGACCTTAGAAGACACTATTCGAAAGGAAAAATATTTTCATGAACAATATGGACATCGGGCAGAGTCTCGTGGAGAGTGGAGACATAAAAGTGGTTCGAGATTTCAGAAAAAGGGGATCAAATCCTCAGGATTTAAGAACTACAAGAAGAACCCCAGAATGAACTTTCCAACCTGGAGTGTACTCCAGCAGAACTTTCCATCATCAGCCAGAAATAAAACTTCTAGACCTATACCAGTAAAGACTAATAACCCAAAGAAAGAACCTCTAAAATGTTGGGGTTGCGGAGAAGAGCATCTCCAGAGAGACTGTCCACACCGACAACAGAACAGTCAAAAATTTTATAACATTCAGGAAGCTACCACTGTCAATGATGTGGCAAGGAGTGTGCCGCAGATTTATGTAGCCTTGGATAATAACCAAGCTGACCACCAAGCTTCAGTGGTGGAAATAGAAGGTATGATTTTCGACTATCTAGTGTCTGTTTTAATTGACCCTGGTTCAAATTTGAGTTATATAGCCCCTAAGACTGTGGATAAGTGTAAGCTATAGTCACAAAAACAAACCAAGCCATGGTTAGTACAGTTAGCCACTGACACCAAAAGAAAGGCGGTAGAGGCCATACGAGCCTGCCAGTTAATGTTGGGTGAATTCCCCACCCAAGCAACCCTTAATGTATTACCCCTGGGATCATACGATCTGTTGATTTGTATGGACTGGTTGTCTGCCCATAAAGCCAAATTGGACTATTACCATAAAACCTTAGAATGTGTGAAAAAATAAGGAAAAAGGATAACCCTTCAAGGGATCCGAAAAGTGGTCTCGGTGAGACAAATATCATCCCTGCAAATGAGAAAGTATTGCCGAAAGGGATGTCCCCTATATGAAATACAGGTGTTGAAAATAATCGAAGGTCCTAAACCAAGCCCTGATGAACACCCTATCCTGAGAGAATACAAATATGTGTTTCCAGAAGAGGTACTGGGTCTATCTCCGAGAAGAGACATGGACTTCTCGATAGAGCTCACACCAGGATCCGTGCCAGTGTTTAGGACATCCTATCGGATGAGCACACCTGAGTTAGTGGAACTCAAATTACAATTGAAAGAAATGATGGATAAGGGTTATATTCGACCCAATGTGTCACCATGGGGAGCACCAGTCCTGTTTGTGAAAAGGAAGGATGGCACCCTTAGACTATGTATAGATTATAGCTAACTTAATAAAGTAACCATAAAGAACAAGTACCCCTTTCCCATGATCAATGATCTATTCGATCAGTAGGGAGGCGCGTCTATTTTCTCAAAGATTGACTTGAGGTTAGGATACCATCAAGTCCGAATCAAGGGTGAAGACATCCATAAAACCACTTTTCGGACATGGTATGGTCATTATGAGTTTGTGGTAGTGCCATTTGGGTTAACCAATGCCCCTGCCACTTTCATGTTCGTAATGAACAATGTACTCAGTAAATTTTTAGATAAATTTGTACTAGTCTTCATTGATGACATAATAATCTACTCTAAGAATAGAGAAGAACATGAAGAGCATCTCAGACTTGTGCTACAAGTGCTAAGAGAGCATCAACTCTATGCTAAATTCAACAAATGTGACTTCTTTCAGAAGCAAATATATTACTTGGGACATGATCTGTTCGAGGAAGGGGTAGCACTAGATCCTGACAAGATCAGGTCTATCATGGAATGGCCTACCCCAAAGGATGTCTCATACATCATATCCTTTATGGGTTTGGCGGGATACTATAGGAGATTTATAAAAGGATTATCCAAGATTGGTTGTCCAATCACTGCCCTCTAGAAGAAGGGGACAAAATTCCTGTGGACACAGCAATGTGAAGAAAGATTTCAAACCTTGAAACATCTACTAACCCATGCACCCATGTTGAAAATCGTTGACCCATAAGCTGACTTCCTTGTGTGCACAGATGCCTGTAAGGAAGGGCTTGGAGGAGTCCTTATGTGGGAAGGAAAGGTGATCTACTATGAATCCCGAAAATTGAATGAACATGAGGTCAACTATGTGACTCATGATCTAGAACTGGATTCCATAGTGCATGCCTTAAAAATGTGGAGGCATTACCTCTTGGGAAGAAAATTTGTACTTATGAAAGATCACTGTGGATTACGGTATTTGTTCGACCAACCAAAGCTCAATGCTAGACAAGCTAGATGGATGGCCCTCCTTAGCGGATTTGATTTTGAAATCAAACACATCAAAGGGAAGGAAAATAGGGTGGCCGATGCCCTTAGTAGAAGCATGAAAAAAATTCATCTGGCAGCGGTGAGTACCTGCGAAACAGATGTCAAGAACAGAGTCAGAAATGCACAAGAAACAGATTCCTTTGTTCAGATTGTGACCCTGTACCTACAGCAAGAACATGCTGGAGTAAAATATGAAGGCTACTAGATGACCGAAGGATGTCTGCTCACTTACAGAGATAGACTGTACATTCCAAATGGTGACGACTTGAAGAGGTTCATTATGGATGAACTACATAAAAGACCATACACTGGTCACCCACGATACCGGAAAATGATCACTGCCACCCGGAAACAATTTTATTGGCCTGGATTGAAGAAAGACATAGCCAAATATTTGGCCCAATGCATAGAATACCAACAGGTTAAAGCATAACATCGACACCCAGCAGGACTATTACACCCTTTACCCATCCCAGAATGAAAATGGGAAACCATCTCCATGGATTTTATCACTGGATTACCAACTTCAACCAAACAGAATGATGCCATTATGGTGGTGGTGGATAAACTGAGCAAGTCCGCTCATTTCATCCTCATAGAATCAACCTGCAAGGCGATAGATATCGCCCAGATATTCATGAAAGAGGTATTTGGACTGCACGGTATGCTGAAAGAGATAGTGTCTGACAGAGACACAAAATTTACTTCCAACTTTTGGAAATCACTGATGGCTGGTTTGGAGACCAAATTGTTGTTCAACACCGCCTATCACCCTCAAACTGATGGACAGACAAAAAGAGTGAATCAAATATTAGAGGATATGTTAAGGATGCATGTAATGCATCAACCCAGGAAATGGGAAGACTACCTGCCATTGGTAGAATTCGCCTACAACAACGGCTATCAAGCATCCTTAAAGATGAGTCCCTTCGAGGTCCTCTATGGTAGGCCGTGTAATACTCCAGTCAGCTAGAGTAATCCTGTAAATAGGATTTCTTTTGGACCCGACATGTTGAAAGAAATGGAACAACAAGTGACTCAGATAAAACAAAATCTGAAGGTCGCTCAGAAGCGACAGAAAAGTTATGCTGATCAGAAGAGAACTCCAAGAGAGTTCAAAATGGGAGACCATGTATATCTCAGAATTAAGCCCAGAAGGAGTTCCTTGAAAATGGGAGCTTGTGCCAAGTTGGCACCCCAGTATTGTGGACCCTTTGAGATTCTAGATAGAGTGGGACCTGTAGCCTATCGGCTAGCACTTCCTCCCATAGTAAAAGCACATAATGTTTTCAATGTTTCATTATTGAAGAAATATGTACATGATGCTAATCATATAATTGACTGGTCTGTGATCTAGGTGGAACCCGAGGGAGAATTTCTACCAGAACCCCAATGCATACTAGACAGAAAGGAAACCCCACTCCGGAACAGAACCATTACACAGGTCAAGGTGCAGTGGAAACATTTTGGCCCAGATGAGGCTACATGGGAAATGGAGGATGCCATGAGACAGGCATATCCGATTTTGTTTACTTCTGTACATCCAATTCATGTTAGTAGATAAGAACATCAAGGACGATGTTCCTTTTAAAGGGGAGGGAATTGTAACACCCTATTTCCCCCAGTTTGTAAAAATAAATGTACTGGCCAAGAACTATGGCAAACTCATAAATGTGAATAACCTTATGAATTTTATTGCAGGACTGCTGAGAGGGGATGTGCAGAAAACAGACCACGATGGCGGTGGAAGGCACCTGAAAAGGTGGCGTTAACTTCCACTGAGAATTAATACTGTATTTGGACTCCACTGGCCCAGAGAACCAAAAGTGGCTCATTGGCCCTGAATTAAATGCCTCGCAGACTAGTAGGTTGATGGCTCCTCATGAATTAATGAGGGATGGGGAGGTGAACCACCCATCCGTAGAGCCATCATGACTGGCCAGTGCGAGGGTAATCGCACCACACGTAACCTCGCAAGAGGATAAGGTGTGGGGTAGAAGCGATTAGGCGGGAGTAGACGCAAGGGGAGAACTCTGGCAATATGCAGAGTGAGTGATAGTAGAGAGGAAGGATTGCAACCTTCGCTCCTGGTCACTGGAAAATAGAGACGTAGTCTCACAGCATCGTGGTCTCAGCTCGGGGGTGGCTAGTGGTAAATCCGCTGGGATTCGCTAAGCCTACGGTTGGGTGGAAACGAGAACCCCTCTCAGCAGTTGCTTGACCCCTGGTGTTATCACTGATAAGTGTTTTTCCTCTGGCATCTTGAAATATATATATGCTTATTCTGATAATTATGCTCATAAGCTGTGAAACTGTGAATGATTTCATTATAAGAATGACTGTATGGTGTTTTGATCAGTACTAGTAGTTGTATATTTATATGGAAAGACTACGTATGGTTTATGTCCTCATGAATTCGTTATTTTTGTGCGTACTATTCCAATTCAGACTTCACGCCTGGCTCTCGGGAGGATGACATCCTTATATACCTCAGGTAGTACCCTGAGTAACTCTCCCCATAGAATTACCTTCCTTGAAAAGCCCATCAAGAACCGGGAAGGTGGTTGTGAAGGTGTAAGGCCTTAGTAACCTTGCATAAGGAGGAATGATCCTCTTGAAAACTGAGATGACAGCATAAGGATGAAGTAACGAATCGACGGCTGAGATCTCGTTGGGAGATCTGTGGTCACTCATGACCATCAGATTGAAGGAAGGAGCTAGAAAGTTAAGTACCTTAGATTAGTAGGAGAATCGGTAGTCACCCACGACCGTTAGATTAGTAAGAGAAAGTAGGGCATTAAATGCCTTACCACTTGGTTTTTCGGTGTCTTCATGGGTAGCGAAGAGTTTAGGACCGTAGATCCCCAAGGTTCATGAGAGTATCTGAACCGTGGATCTTTTCCATGCCCAGGGAGTTGTGGAAGAATGCATGGGTAGGAACCATTATGAGCCGTTAGATCTCGGCTGAAAAACCCGACAGTCGTTGGATCTATCAGGAGTTACCCGAAGGTTAAGACTCCAGTGTATTAGGGGTGAAAACCCAAGGACGGATCTGAGCCGTCCGATTGATGGAGGCCACGTGTCCTGAGATCTCCCATTTTGGGAAATCGAGAATCGTGGAATCGGGATTCCTGTTGACAAGAGTTCGGGATTTTCCATGATGAAAACCCAGGGACAGATCTGAGCCGTCCGATTGACGGAGGCCATGCGTCGTGAGATCTCCCATTTCGGGGAATCGGAAATCGCAAGATCGGGAGTCCTAGCGACAAGTGATCGGGATTTTCTTGGGTGGAAAACCTGGAGCAGTTGTGGACCATCCGATTTAAGGAGGTGACGTGTTAAGAGATTACCCGTTTCGGGGATCGGGGATTCGGGAGTTCTGTTGACAAAATATCGGGTTCTTTCCTTGACAAATCCTGATCCATAATGTTGAGACAATAGCATGTGGCTAAGTCCTAATGGACGGACAAGATTCCTTCAGGAAATATCATGGTCCATAATGACCATCCGATGTGAGGAAGAGATGCCAGTTTTATGTTGGGGCGCGAGCGTGCATTAGGGTAAGTAGAGAACAGATCTGGATGGCCAAAGTCCACCCACCCAGATCTACGGCTGAGGATGCATTCCAGAGCCCCCTTGCCATTCTTCCTATAATGGGGGGGGGGTCTCGAATAGTGTGGTGTGTGAGGTTGGGCCCCTCCTGTCATGTCGACCACCGTGTCACGTTTCCCTCTTTGCCACCTGTGTTCCACTTAACCGTGCAACGGGGTCGTTTCTCATTGGTTGTTCTCTGTTCCTATTGGGATTTGTTCCTATTAGCCATTTGCTAATCCTATAGGGATTTGTCCCCATTGGCTGATCGCTAGCCCTATCGGGATTCGGTGGTTGCCAAGTCAAATGACTCGACGTCACTGTAGCGCCGAGGTGCGAAATATGAAATAGGTACTGTGTTTATTCGGACTGTGATCGTGACCCTCGACCACATGGGAGCAGGGAGAGAGAAAGGACCATCTTACGTTGATCCTCCATGGATGTTTAGGGCTTCTGATTCGGCAGAAGACCAGAAAAATCCAATTTAGGTAGTGGGTATGTGACAACAGATCTAACGATAGAGATTATGTTAGGGTTTTTTTCCCTAGAAGGAAACCTTCTTTGGGAAATGTATTGTGGCTATGATTGATGGTGAATATTGTATTCTGAGAGTGGAGACTGTGAGAGAAAGAAGAGTAAGTTACAACAGGTTTTGTTGTAGGTTGTATCCCTTCATTTGTTGGATAATAATAAAGGAAGGACCTGGCAATTTCTCTGGTGGACGTAGCCCACACTGGGTGAACCACGTAAATCTATGTCTCTCTTGTATTGTGTATCTTCTGTGTTTTTTTTCCACATTTTTTTTATTTTATTTCTCCACGGTCCTGTTTTTCTAACAACTAGTATCATAGCGAAAGGTAACTCGCAGGAAAACAGGGTTCCTAGTTCGAGTGGGAGCAATGTCGGAAGATGGAAAGTTTAGGGTCGATAAATTTAACGGCCAAAACTACCAGTTATGGAAGATGCAGATGGAAGATTATTTATATCAAAAGGATCTATTCCTACCATTGGGTGGAGTAGCAAAGAAGCCGACAGCCATGAAGGATAAAGAATGGGATATTCTTGACAGAAAGGCTCTAGGAACAATACGGCTAAGCCTGGCAGTGTCGGTGGCTTTCAATATTTCCAAAGAAAAGACAATGAAGGGTTTGATGGATGCATTGGCCAAATTGTATGAAAAAAGCTCGGCGTCCAATAAGGTATTTCTAATGAAGAGATTATTTAATATGAAGATGTTGGAAGGTGGGTCTGTTGCAGATCATTTAAATGAATTTAATACGGTTACTAATCAACTAAGTTCTGTAAAAGTGGACTTTGATGATGAGGTCAGGGATCTTTTAATCTTGTTCTCATTTCTAGAAAGCTGGAACAGCTTGGTCATGGCTGTAAGTAACTATGTCTCTGGTTCAAATACTTTAAAATTTGATGATGTTGTTGGTGTTATCCTTAGTGAGGAAATGCAATGGAAAAGCATAGGTGAGACATCAGGAAATGCGTTGAACATGGAGAACAGGGGAAGACAAAAGGATAGAGGAAAGGGCTCAGGAAACCATGGAAATTCTAGGAAGGGAAGATCCAAATCCAGACGTGGAAAGATAGAGTGTTGAAATTGTGGGAAGAAAGGACATCTGAAGAAAGACTGCAGAGCTCCAAAGAAACAAAGAGATGGACAACAGGAGAGAAATTAGGAAGCAAATGTAACAGGTGATGTGTTACAATATGCTTTAATTCATTCTGTAGATAATATTTATGAGTCTTGGGTAGTAGATTCAGGAGCTTCATTTCATGCCACACCCCATAGGAAACATTTTCTAGATTATGTTCAAGGTGATTTTGGACAAGTTCATTTGGGTGATGATGCACCATGTAAAATTTTTGGAATGGGAAAGGTAAAAATAAAGAAACGAAATGGAAACTAATGGTTGTTGAAAGAGGTAAGACATGTTCCAGATTTAAGAAAAAATCTAATTTCAACAGGGCAGTTGGAAAGTGAAGGTTGTATATCCATATTTACAGATAAGACGTGGAAGGTCATCAAAGGCTCATTGGTGATAGAAAAAGGAGAGAAGGTAGTTACATTGTATTTATGTACTGGTAATACTGACTCTTATATATCTTTAGCTTCTATCGGAGTGAATACAACACTATGGCATCATAGGCTGGGACACATGAGTGAGAAGGGCATGCAGATCCTTCACAAAAGAAATTTGTTTCCAGATCTTAAACAAATTGATTTGGACTTCTGTGAGCATTGTGTTTATGGAAAATATAAGAGAGTCAGATTTCTCAGAGTCGGAAAACAAAAGAAGAATGAAAGGTTAGAGATTGTGCATACAGATGTATGGGGACTAGCTTAGGTATCATATCTTGGTGGCTCTCATTATTATGTTACTTTTATTGATGACGCAACTAGAAAAACTTGGGTTTATTGCATTCGACAAAAATCTGATGTTTTTGATACTTTTAAGAAATGGAAAGCTTTAGTTGAGAATGAGACAGGAAAAATTTTGAAGTGTCTAAGATCAGAAAATGGAGGTGAATATTGTAGCAAAGAGTTTGATGATTACTGTTCATACCATGGGATTCATAGAGAGAAGACAGTTCCAAGAACACCACAAGAAAATGGTGTATCAGAAAGGATGAACAGGACAATCATGGAGCCTGCAAGGAGTATGAGATTGCATGTCGGCTTGTCCTTACAGTTCTGGGAAGATGTTGTAGATACTACTGTTTACTTAATAAACAAAGGACCTTCAAGCTCTTTGGATGGTAGAATTCCAGAGGAGGAATGGACAGGAAAAAAGGTAAACTATTCTCTTTTGAAAACTTTCAGTTGTGAAGCATTTGTCCATATTGATAAAGAAAATAGAACAAAGCTTGAGGCAAAATCCAAGAAGTTTACCTTTATTGGATATGGTGTTAATGATTTTGGTTATTGCTTATGGGATTATGAAAATAACAAAATCATTAGGAGT
>ML786025.1:283149-301541 GCA_009831015.1 Picea engelmannii | reverse complement strand
TTAAACGACAAAGTATATTCTTTTACTTATTCAACCATGTTCATATGTTCATCATCAATATCTTATTGTATCATAAGCATTGACATTCATCAGTGCATAATAAACAATAAAAAACACATCCACACAATGCATAGTACACCAATATTTACATGGAAACGCAATGCCAATGCGGGATAAAGCCACATAATGTTTTTCTTATATGTCAAGAATTACATTCAAGGAAGTACCAACTTCTAATTCTCCAGCTACAACTGGAAGGAGGCTCTGACCCCCTACTTTCTCAGGCCACAACTGGAGGGAAGCTCCAACTACCCAATTCTTTAACTACAACCAGAAGGAGGCTACAACCCCCTATATTCTTCGTCTACAATCGGAAGGTGGCTACAACCACCTATCCTTTCCCCATTCAACCACCCTGAAATATAAGTAGAATGATGGAACCACTATCACATTGTCACTATGAAATATACTATTGTAAACTTGAACCAATCTGTGCCACTGACCTATAATCAACCTATTCCATTTTCATGTAGCCAACCTGTACATGTGCCTTGTGTGTACCAACAAAACTAAATACACTAACAACATGTACCAATACTTTCCTTAATATATCAGATATGATAACATAGATCTCATAACCAAAATCACAATAATATCACTCAAGCCATGTGCCAACAATGAACATCAATCATGTACAACAACCATGTACATCAAGACTATACAAAGATAACAAACAACATGTATAAATCATGTATCAATAACAAACCAAACTATGCCTCAACAAGATGTATCAAGACGACCATGTACTTCAAGTGTGTATCTCATCCATGTACCCAATCATATACCTCTACCATATACAAATAACATGCACGAAGATAACCAACAAGATACCTCTAGCATTGCACCACACTCTTTATAAATCAAATACCATAAATCCTCACATAAACCATGTGCCACAACCTCACTGTTATACAACCTCTATATGTACCAATAACTTCCTCAACCAAAATCCCTCAAACATGAACGAATACTAAACTTTAGTAGATCTACCTTAGATCAACTCTACAAGCAGCCCTAAACTTCCAAGACGACATCCAACATATTTACAAGGAAAATCCTCAACCAGATTCATAGATTCAACACTAAACACATGAAAACCATATATTTTTCTTCTTGTAGCGTTTTTCTTCCATGATTTTTATGCCGTACTTTTCTTGCCGCGATTTTTCTACTGCACTTTTTTTGTCGTACTTTTCTTGTTGCAATTTGTTTTCCTCACTTTTCTTGCAGTGATTTTTCTACCGCGCTTTTTCTGCTGTACTTTTCCTACGATGATTTTTTTGCCGCACTTTTCCTCCCGCGATTTTTCTGCCGTGATTTTCTTTAGCACTTTTCCTGCCACGATTTTCCTGCCAGAAGTTTTTTGCTGCACTTTTTCTGTCACACTTTCCCTACCACACTTTTCCTCTATCAATAATATCTTCCCAAATAACCTTTCAAAGAAAAGATATTCAATGATATTCAATAGGTGCTAATGAGAGTCCCTTGCTCTCTTATTTATTCTCTCCAAGTAGCTTCCTCTAGAAGTTTCAACTTTTGTCCACTTAACTTAACCACTTTCCACAAATAGTAAGTTCTCCACTCTTAGTTGCAACTAACTTTATTATTTAATTAATTTCTTTTGCAACCAATTTGACTTATCCATAAATAGTAAATTCACCACTGCTTGTTGCAACCACTTTATTATTTAAATAATTTCTCTTTTCAACCACTTTGACTACTTAATTATTTAAATAATTTATCTTTACTCACAACTTCTTGTTGCAACTAACTTTTCTACAATTAGTCAATTCATAACTTCTTTTCCCTTGAGTAAATTCTTGTTGTTACAACCACTTTATTATTTAATTTATTTCTTGGTCAACCACTTTGACTATTTAATCTTCTCATCACAACTACTTTACCATAATTACCAAACTCACAACTTCTTGTTGCAACTAATTTATTTTTAATTATTTTCTTAATGCAAAAAATACACCCATGATTAACTCCTAGTTACCATCGATTTGACTAGTACACTTCTTTTAGGAGCTTCTAGAATAATTGACTTCTTTGACCTTCTAGGGGCTTCTAGATAACTCATGAGGGTTCTCCAACCTCATATGGCCATAAATCTCTAACCATGAGGAGTTATGTGTTGTTTCGCATATGACCGGAAATGGCATGACATATACTATCCATATAGAATAGTCTTACCTATAAATTCATTGATCTTCATGCCTTTATAACTCAAACAAACTTGGGTCCCTTACCTATGTCTTTGTGCTACCAAAATTCACTACCAAACTTTAACAAGGGTTGACATCAATCACTAAGTGTTGACATCAATATACAATATCAATATCCAAGGGTTGAAATCAATAACAACCAATAGTCCATACCAATTGTCCATCAACCTAAGCCAACTGTCTGACAAACATTACTGGTCCTTTATATCTCAACTATATATGTTTGGTGATTTTTAAGGTAAAATAATTTTGTCCTATAGAATTTGGGCGAATAATTTTTAGAATGGCGAATCGTTTTTTGGGAAAAATCATGGAAAATTAGCCCATGGATGAAATTGAGCCCCTAAAATTTTCCCTGGTGACGTCTTGGGCCTCCAAAGGCCAATGTCGAAGTGCAAGGGGATATGATATTATTACCTAGTGGTGTCCAAGTTCCTCCAAAGGAAACGTCCATCATCTCAAGTGTGTGATATCTCTAGGGTCCTCTTTCAATCCTGTTAGGTATGGTATTCACCCTTGGGGTTTTCAGCCGCCGATGAAGGTCAAAATGGCACATTTCCTTCATGGAATAGCTTACACCTAGAAAGGTCCATCAAATACAAACAAGTACACCCTCCAAGGGTCCACAAGTCACATGTATCATGACAAGTAATCCATATTTAATAAAAGAACCACTCAAACATGTGCATGAAATACCCCCTTTTCAAACTAAACAAATTATCAAAGAACTTATACAATTTTCCAAATTTATGTATGGGAGGGTTGTCATGGTGCCCTATTGGGTGAATCGATCACAAAGTTAAGGAGTGTTTCCTAAGAAGACTCTCTCTAAGTCATGTAGTAAATATGAGGTGGATGGGGGTGTGATTTTTGGGCATGGGGTTCTTAACATATCAAGGGCTCATATTGTATCATTTATGGGTTCCTTTCTAAAGGGTGTGTTGCATCCTTGTTTGCAATGTAACATTTTTCCAAACCCTTTATTAATGTTAATTTATTATGGTCCAAAACATTGAGTTCTATGTGAAATGGAAAGTAAGGAGCACTGCAATGCTACATGGAGATAGGAACACATTGAGTTCCCTTTTCAAGGAAAGTAAAAGAAACTACTAATGCATTCCCTCAACAAGCGGGACATTTATTAATTATGTGTTTTATTTTTTAAAGGTCCTTCACTTTTTTTATGGAGAAGTGTTTCATTGTGTAATGTCCCTGATCCAGAACCCTTTGTAATTGTACATATAGGCTGGTGAGCTATTGGTATCAATTGTAATGTAAATGTACATATAGGATGGTGATTCGTTGGCACCTATTTTTGGTGTTGCACATACCGAGGTAAGTACGTGGACAATTGTGCACACCAGGGTAAGTGCACACATTCACAGTGTTTTGTGCACCTAGGTAAGTGCATAGTAATGACCTAGGAGTGCACGCCTAGCTGATATATATATATATATATATATATATATATGGTTGTATATGTATTGAGGCTAGAGAGCCTATGTGATTATGAGGCTGGTGAGCTGGGACACAGATAGGCCAGTGCACCTATGCATGTAAATGTAATCATATTTATTAATAATATACATCGTTGTGTGTAGACAGACTCATAGAAAAAGAGACGAGGGGTTGACTCCACCAGAAAAGGGAAAATGGGGGCGATACTTAAGTCTTGGGGAATATTTTATAATATTTATTGAAAAGTGTAATGTTGGATATTGTTTTATCCTAATTTCTTGGGGTTGGGAATGTGTCACAAAGTGGATTTAGCTACTTTTGAAGGTGACAAGCATCAAGTTGAAGGAATGCAATATATATTGATGGCATTAGCGTATTTTGGGGGAATTATGCATTATTCGGGAGAACTCATTTTGGAGGATGGATGATTGACTTTCTCATGTGCAGAAGGGGCTCAGAACTCATTTTGCAACGAGAATCTTGTAAAGACTTGCATAGTTGTAATCTAGTGTTGTTTTTTCGAAGATGAGGGTTGTCAGGCCCATCAATAGTCTCTCTGGGTAAGATATTTGTTGTTGAAGAGGTGGGTTGTCAGGCCCGTGAGTAGTCTCTCAGGGTGAGAGATTTGCTGAGAATTATTCTCTGGTGCGTGGGCACTAGTCCTAGGGCTCAAAGACTTCTTTTCTAGCCTAGCGCCAGTAACCCTAGAAGAGAAGTGGGGAAGATGAGGTATCTGTGAAAAGATAAGGGGAACACTTCCTTGAGTGTGACAACTGTGTGGGGAATGAGGGATTGTAGGCTAGTTATAGTAGCGTGAACCTTGGACTAAGAAATTATGTTGTGAATCAGAACTTAGCTTGTCACTAGGAACACCTTTTCCCTAGTGGAGTTATGCCGCAGATCGGGGGTGACCTATTGCTAAAATCTTATGAGAAACATAGTCTATGGCTGGGAGGAACATTTGAGTTATATTCACAGTTGGTGATTTTCATAAAAGATAAGTGTTCTTATGTGCTTGTCTTGTTTACTCTATATTTTTTATCTATCCTTGATATGTGTTAGTTCTTGTACATTGTCACATATAAGTAATTATTGTTATTTTGTTTAATTTTTCTTGCACATCTAAGGTGGTGATATCATTCAATATTGTAGTCATGCATAAGTATGACAATTATTGTTAGTTTCTCTTGTTAAGTTATCTTTTGATATTGTTCATGAGTCTTCGAGGCAAGGATTAAATGACCGAGTGCACATAAAAGTATCCTGTGTGCAAAGGAGGCTGGAACTCATGTGTGTTGTTGGCACAAGGGAAGACCTAAAGTTCAATGCTCAAGAGTGCACTAACAAAACTCTAACTACCGACCCTTTCAGCAACACCTGCAAAGCAGATGAAGTCTCACTCGAGGTAGAAGCAGGGGTGGTTGTAGGACTCATATGTTTGCAACCTTAGCTAGGACATAGATATGTGATTATAACACCTTATCAAAGCACTTAGCAATTATAGTTCATCAATATTAAACCAGTATCTACTTCGCAGACAAAGCCCTAATTACAGAGCATCATAGTATTCAACCAGATCTAGTATGTTCAAGCACTAAGCACATCCACATAGGTCATATCTAGCATTCATCCATATTATTAAGCATGTAGCATCAACAGATCTATCTATCATTCATCTATATCAAAGCATCTAAACAAGTAAACACATAAACACATCAATACATTGCACAAAGCAACCATAACACAAGATATACGTGGTTCACCCGCACCCTGGGGATACATCTACCAACTCTTCTTCTCTTTATTATCTTCTATCAATATTCTTACAGACTCAAAGCATCAGAACCCTACTTTGCATAGAACATGAGATCTGTGCGCACTTCACCAGATCCTCCTTCCCCAAGTAGATATAGGCACAGAGCCTTACATAGTCTATGCACAAAGCACTACAGATGACTTGCACTTTGCTCTGCAAGTATTAATCACGTCTTCTTGCACATAGCCACTACTATAACTCAGCCATCGGTCACTTACACTTAGCTCTACAAGTCTCACACAGTATGCACGAAGCACTTACAACTATTACTTGCACTTAGCACAATTTACAACTTCTTCGATCACATAGATCGAACTACTTCCTACATCACCTAGATTTCTATTTATACATTACAAAATAAGACTAAGCATGGGTAAACCCATGTTCCAACATCCCCATACCCATTACATAACCAAATAACGCAAAAACCCCTAAAGAGGGGCCAAGATCCCGCGATCTCCGCTTGGCGCTTTGTCTTGTGCTCCGCCTTCGAAAGCCTGTTGAAGTCCCAAAAATAGGTCAACCATGACCAAGGATTCTCAAATCTTGGTCAAGGGCCAACAGGCCCCCAACACTCACCTGTGACTTGTCCCGAGTCACTCTGATCTGGGTAATCCTGCCTCAAAATCCTCGAGCTTGGCTCAAGATGCTTCGACTTGTTGTTGTGCCATGGCCTCCTACTCAATGATCTCTTGGATACCAGCTTCGTTAATAGGTCCCTCTAGGCACTATTCAACCGCTATGATGACTTGTTCTAGTTATGCTCCTCAGCCTTCAATCTCTGAGAACAGTTGGCAAGCCTCATCCTGTATAGGTTGGAGCCTCTGAGTCACTTCCATGACTCTGCTTTGAATAGTGTGGACCTACTGTTGAGTAGTGCGTTGCTCTTGTGATCACTTCATCCTTTCAACAGCTGACATGGGCTTCAACTGCGCATGTATTGTCTCTGCTTGCTACTTCCCCTCCTGGAGCTATGATTCCAGTGACTTCAGTTCTGGATTCTCAGTGAGTCGCTCATAAGTCTAGGCACTGCGATCACTTAGTTGTTTACATTCCATACCAAGGGCCTTTATTCTCTCAATTGCGCTTCAGGAAGTTGCTTCTCTTTGATCCCTCACCTCTTGTAGAGTGTCGGGTATTGTTCGGAGCTCTAAGTTTGTTATTATTTGTTGTAGTTGTTGGATGGCTTCTGCGAGCTGCTCTACTTGATGTTCAACTTGGTCTTCTACTTTTGGCTCTAAACCTGTCACAGAGCGAGGTTCTATGTTGACTTCTTCTTTCACTTCGAGTTTCTCTACGAGAAACTGTTCTTTTTTTTGTTGAATCTGTGCTTTCTCCTCTTCAAACTTTGTCTAGAGAGAAACCTTCTCCTGCTCCACAAATTGACGTTGTTTCATGACTACTTCTTGCACTTGCTTCAAGGCCTGGGTGGCTTGTTTTGTTTCTTTCTGTGCATGATGAAGGCGAGATTCGGTCGCATCAGCTAGTCTGTGGAGTTGAGTTGGCTCATCTCCCAACTCTGGTTCTCCCGACGACAGGGGCATAGTGGACACTGTGCGACTGGACTGAAGGGCTTGTTGTACCCCTCGGAGTTCAACTTCAATTCTGTCTTACATTTCTTCCTGATTGGCTTCATGCTTCTGTAAGATGTCCTGCGACAGTTGCTATGGTAAATTTGAAGTCATCGACAATGAGCACAGTCTGCATATTAGTCAAGGTGGCTCTGGATTTCTTCTAGGAAGAGGGTTTCGTGGGAGAAACCTTCCTCTTCTTCAAGGGATCAACTTCATCTCTAGGGGGTGTTACTTCACCTTGCTTCTGCTCATCTTATTTTCTATTTATCTCTTCTACTTCATCATCGCCCCCTCGGCCAGGTGACATTGAAGCAATTCTTTATGATGCGTTTCTTAAGTCTTGGAATTTTGTGGTCTTCTTCCTTCTACTGGGTCTAGGTGTGTCATGTTCTTTGTGAGTGGCCTCTAATATGTCAAGTTTTGGGTCAGACATATCTGCAAGATCAGCAGAGATAAGGAGTTATACTGACTAGTCCTTAGTTATGTCCTCAAGGTCCTCTTGTGTGAGCTTGTAGTACGATTGAAGCTCCTCCTTATGCTCATCTTCTCGCAAAGTCATATAGATGAAGTGTCGATCTACATGGAACTTCATGAGGGGTTGAAGCCATTTTAGGGTGTTCAGAGTCATGCGAGGTTTGACTTCGATATCCCTCTTTAATTGGAGATCATATGTATGAAAAAATGCGTTCGACTGCCACTATTTTCCCATATCGCTCGAGTACCAGAGCATGGTGAAATTTGCAGCAAGCGGCTGGAATGACTCAATGTTTAGGAAGGCCACACCTTTCAGCATATCTCAAGCAATAACCGTTATGAGGATCAGGAGCTAGCTGAAGTGGAACTCATAACCTTGATCCTGAGCCTCGCGACAGTCTAACTCCAGTTGGTTGACTAGGTACTTCACCAAGTTCATATGTAGGACTTCTACACATTTCCCTGTGAGATCAAGGACAAACCCTATGACTTGTGTGGGCTTGTTATTCCTTACTATATTTCATGTAATTAATTGGCATGCTAGGTGCACTGCGCCATTCTGGATGGAAGCTACCTTGTAGCCTCGCGTCCCCTTCTCAACATCGCTGTAGGTATCCTTGATCTTCTGCGCTAATGCACGATCTGTGGCTTTCCCTGAATAGCAGTCCTATAGGTCAGGTCCTTGCATTCTCAATCCGGTGATCCTATGGATCAACATCGGATCGACTGTGATACGTCGGTCTAGACATAAGTAACCTCCATGGTAACATGAGAGTAGGAGCTTAACACATGCGTTGACCTCCTGGTGTCGTTTGAAATGTGGGATCTTCATTATGTTCAAAAGGGTGGACTGTGTGAGGTTCATCGTCCATGGATGGGGGATTTTTTTGAGTTCTTCCCTTTCGTCCTGGTCAAGTTATTTTACGGGGCAAGCATACTATGGTTCTTGCAGTATCCTATATTGAAGTCACTGAAATTCAATGTTGTGATCTTGTCCTGTTTCACTCTAACTGCGTGTATCCCCTTTAGGAGGTATGCATTAACCATGGTGTACTCGAAATCTCTCAGCACACTATAATGACTCACTGCTCCAGCCAGGGGCAGGATGTAGTGGGGTAAGATGGTCAGGATTAGATTCACATTTTTTAGGTCATCTCTGTGCTTGGTTCTCTTTTCTGTGATGACTCGGGATGGTTTGGATCCACGAGCGGTCGATGAAGAGGATTGCACTCCTCTCATCGAAGACACTTGAATACTTTCAAACATTAATTTCTCAGCCATGAGATCGATGAGAACTTCTTCGATTATTTTCTCCATGACTCTGAGCTCGTCCGACATACACGCTTAGATCGGATGGATGAATGACTGTGCAAAACAATATAACTGGTGTCGATCTTACTAATCACAACGCGATAGCAATGACTTCTCTCTGATACAATTTGAAAAAGTGTTCTCGGTGCAACAGTCGACGGAATAAGTAGACAACAACGTAATAGATCTCTTCAATGGACAAGAGACCTTCATTAATTCAGTTTTGTCCGTTACAGCACGATCCCAATGGTCTGATGGCGAGCCTTCTGACCACAAATGTCGTTCTAACCGTTCGGGACATCAGTCTAACGGTTATACTATTTCCAATGGCTATATTGCTTCTCTATGGAGAAGTTCCATGTGGTGTTGTTCTACTATCCCGACGAAGTTCCAGTTATGCAAGTTTTCCTTCTGCGAAGTTCCCTCTGGAATCTTTTGTATTTTTTCAATATTTTTTCTCTACTTACTGAGATTTCTAGCCCTTTTCCCAGTGATCTTTGTCTCATTATTCCTCTTTCCAGTTTGATTCTTATCTCTTCTTGGCATAGTAACTTCGCGCTGTTGAGATTCTTTCCTAGGATTCAGGGGCAATAATTCTTCGCTATCTATGGTAGGTGATTTAGTCTTCTGTGAGTCTTCTTGTGTTCTTTCAACTTTGACATCCCCAGTTTTAAATAGCTTCGATCTATTCTCCTATTCTTCGACCAAGTGTGTGATCCTCCTAGTCATGAAATATTTTAATTCTTACTTCTTCTTCTTTCCTCCTGGCCTAATCCCTTCCGATCCAAGGTTTTCATAGTAACATAGCAAATGGGGCGCTATTCTAAATAAATTTAACAACCTAAAAATCTTCTTTTGTCGAAGTTCCATGAGAATTCATAGATATATGGGTAAGTCTTCCACATAGGGTTATCATATTTCCTCTAAATAATCCTATTCCTCCTAATGAAGGAATCATAGCAGGCTTTCCTAAAATTTCCCAAGTTCTTTCTGTCATTATATTCACCTGAGTTTCCTCATCCAGAATACAGTTAATGTTGAAGCCTCCTATTCTTACTTCTCTTTTCTCTTTATCTTTTAAGATCTCTGATAGATTAGTATCTCTGTGGTAATTCAACGTTTCTTTCATCTGTAATAGTACAGTCTCTGATTCCTTCTTGGGTTCTGCCATGGTATCAGTTTCTTGACCTTTCTCAGGGTCTACTTGTTCCATATTCATTCTTCTTAGCTTAGCAATCATTCTATCACAATACAAAACTTCATGATCCATAGCTTTACAACAAATACAACTGGGTCTTCTACCAGGGAATTCCTTAGCAAGATGTCCCGGTCTTCTGCAACTGTAACAAAGAGATAATTCTCTCTTTCTCTTAACTGATCCCCAATGTTTCCTATACTGCACACTAGGATCATAGTAACTAACCTGCAAAAAATTCTCCATCCATATTAGTCCAAACATTCTTTCTATGGATAGGAATAACATATCTGTCACTATTCTTATTAGATCTACTCATATCAAATCTTCTTTCTTCTAGTTGCACCCTAGTTTTCAGGCTAGGACAAAATTTATCAAACATACCTAGATCCATATTCTTGAAACAAACATTTCCACTTATCTTACTTTTGGCAGAGCGCACAACTTCCATCTCTAATACTTTTCACTATTATAACCTCTATTAGAGCACAAAGCGTTCAGATATTACCTCTTTTCTTAATATCTTCCTCCTTCCTTAGCATAGAGCTTCGCAAGTCAAGCAACAGATCTACGCACAGAGATTTCTTTCTTTTCCTCAGTTCCCAACAATCAAAGTTTTAGGTTAGATCTTCTCACATAGATTCTTCTTCTTACTCAGTTCCCAGCAATCACAATTTTAGGTCCCAACAATGGAACCATTTGTTGGCACAGGGGCAGACCCAGGGTTCAATGCTCAAGAGCACACCAACAAAACCCTAACTATCGACCCTTTCGGCAACACTTGCGAAGCAGATGAAGTTTCACTCGAGGTAGAAGCAGGGATGGTTGCAGGACTCAGATGTATGCAACCTTATTTGGGACACAGATCTATGATTATAACACCTTATCAAAGCACTTAACAATTACAGTTCATCAATATTAAACCAGTATCTATGCAAACGAAGCCCTAATTACAAAGCATCACAGTATTCAACCAGATCTAGTATGTTCAAGCACTAAGCACATCCACATAGGTCATCTATAGAATTAATCCATATTATTAAGCACGTAGAATCAACAGATCTATCTATCATTCATCTATATCAAAGCATCTAAACAAGTAAACACATAAACACATCAATACATTGCACAAAAAAACCATAACACAAGATATACATGGTTCACCTCCACCCTGGGACTACGTCCACCAAATCTTATTCTCTTTATTATCTTTTGTCAAGCTTCTTACAGGAACAAAGCATCAGAACCCTACTTTGCATAGGACAAGAGATCTACGAGCACCTCGCTAGATCCTCCTTCCCCAAGTAGATCTAGGCACAAAGCCTTACAAAATCTGCGCACAAAGCACTACATATGACTTGCACTTAGCTATGAAAGTATTAATCATGTCTTCTTGCACATAGCCAGTACTAGCACTCATCCATCGGTCACTTGCACTTAGATATTCAAGTCTCACATAGTATGCACGAAGCACTTACAACTATTACTTGCACTTAGCACAACTTACAACTTCTTCAATCACATAGATCGAACTACTTCCTACATCGCCTAGCTTTCTATTTATACATTACAAAATAGGCCTAATCATGGGTAAACCCATGGGACGACATCCCCATACCCATTACATAACCTAAAACCCAAAAATCCCTGAAGAGGGGCCGAGATCCCACGATCTCCGCTTCGTCTTGCGCTTTGGCTTCGACAGTCTGTTGAAGTGACAAAAATAGGTTAACCATGAAAAAGGATCCTCAAAACTTGGTCAAGGGACAACATGTGTGCTTAGGTAAATATAATCCATGCACAGGGAAATCAGAATTGGCATATGACACCATGTTAGTTGTGTGCACGGTTTTGTTGTGTGATCAATATGTTGGTGCACATAGTTGTTTGAGTTACTTCCGCTGCTTAAATTTGTTATTTAGTGTGGAGGGACTCAGCTCGAGGTCGAGTACACTAATTCAAGTTATATTTCACAGACTTGTGATTAGAATATAATCTATGCAGTGCACTTTTGGAGTAGCATTGATCAGTAGTATGTTGGGGATGTTACAATTCGGTTGATTTAGAGCTACAATATTTGAGATTGGGTGGCGTGGCCCAACCTAGGGTGGCTGGGGACGTTACATTTTGGTATCAGAGAATATATTTGGAGAAGTGTGTGGCATAGCCCATCTGGGGAGGCTGGGGAATTTATAGTTTGGTATTAGAGAAATTGGTTCAACACTAGACTTGTATGGGCCAGAGTTCAACAAAACTTTGCAGAGCTACGATTTCCCCACTGAGCCTACATGGGATGAGTTTTACTTAAGGAAAAAATTGAAATGACAAGTTTCCAATTTTGGAATTTCAACACGGACATGGTGTGCATAAGATAAGAATGAACAAATGTGCATGCTAAATTTATGATATTGTTGAGTGCGACACTAGTATTGCATAGTAAAAAATGGTGCATGGGTGTGCGCACTAAAGGTTTTGGGGTTACACAGAACAAAGTTGTGGTGCATGCACACTACTGATACTCAGTGTACAAGTTAAAATTTGGCATCGCGCATTGGTGTGTGATGAATATCAATGCACACATGGGCTTTAGAAAAAAGTATTTTGACAAGATGGTGCAGAGTTTTCATGAATTTTTCTCATGAATTCGTCTAAAAAATCTTTTTGTATACACATTTTACATAATTATCAGTGATTAGAAAAAGACACAAATACTGCAGAAGGTCAAAAGCATGGAATATGAGCAGAGGAATTATAGTCTTGATGATGAATTCAAGGATTTGTATGTCGATTTGGGTGCTGATGGTACCGAATCTAAGGAGGAGCGCATGAAATTCGTAGAAACCATAAAGGGATTGCAAAAATATTGTCATAGCTATAAATATGATAATTTAAGGCTTATGATATCCAAGGAGTGGCAACATGACTTCAACATCAATATGATGCAAAGATTGGAAAGAATAGAAAAAAAAAATGGATAAAGAGACAGAGACAAGTAGGTCAAGTAGTCGCAGGTCTCATAATGAGAAAAGAAGAGAAGCAAAAAATGTTGATAGGAATCATCATCACTCACCAAAGCAATCTTTTAGGAAAGTACGTAGTAGATCAAGTCCATCTTCTATCTAAAAGAATAAGAGAAGGACTAGGGTGGATGAGCTATAGGGAGAAATGAATAAGATCAATCCTCCTTCCTTTGACGGTGAGCATAAGAAGAATGAATATGTATAGACATAGTTGTTGGGTATGAGGAAGTACTTCCAACTTCATAATTATTCTGTGTAGGAAGAAGGGAGAATTTCCATCTATTAGCAAAAAGGAAAGGAATAAATGTTGTGGGATCAATTTGTGCATGTGCAACACATTGATGAGAAGAAGGTTACTTGGAAGGACTTCAAGAGGTATTTCCAAAAGAAATATTTAACCAAGAGATACTATGACAAAAAAATGAAGGTGTTCTTCAAACTCAAGCTTGGGAGTATGGCGATACATGATTATGAAATAAGATTCTTAGATCTGCTAAAATATGTCACATTCATCAAGGATGAGCAAGTTAAAATTAATAGGTACCTAAGTGGCCTATCCTCATTTATCAATGACAAGATATAGTATGATGACCCTAATACATTAGAATAAACCATAAGGAATTCTAAGTGTTTTTATGAGAGGCAAAGGGGAAGATCGACTCTCCAAAAGGATTGAAAAGATAAGATGAAAAGTAAGGTGGAGTAGAGGAAGAAGGGGGATGAGCCACCATTTTTCAAAAATATTGTGCAAGGACAGACAACTCCCAAGGAGTTTAGAATGCCAGAGACATTGGAGAAAAATCCATGGAAGAAATCTATTAAATTTTGGATTTGTGGTGGAGATCATATGCACAGATATTTCTCTCAAAGAGGTGATAAATTAAGGACTGCACACAATGTTCAACAAGTTGTGACACTTGAGGACATGGGAAGAAATGTGCCAAGGATTTACACAACGTTGGATAACAAGCAAGTTGAGTTTCACTCACACATGATTGAGGTGGAAGGTAATATCAATGACCAACCTATTTCTATTTTAATTCACTCAGGATCTAGTCATATTTATCTAGATCCTAATATGGTGGAAAATTTCCAATTTCCAAGAAGCAAGCTTGGAAAACCTTGGTTGGTGCAGTTAGCTACAGAAGAAAAAAGGAAAATTAATTAGATTTCCAGGCATGTCCAATGGAAATGAATGGACTGTGCACAAAAGATGAGTTGAATACTATACCTTTGGTATTGTAGGATTGCCTTATTAGTATCGATTAGTTGGATGAGAACCATGATGTCCTAGACTGTTACAATAAGGAATTTACTTGCTTGGATGAGGAAGGGAACTTGAGGATAGTTCAAGGAATTCCAAGAGATATAAATATCAGAGAAGTTTTATCTTTGCAGTTGAAAACAATCTACAAAAAAGGATGTCAAGTATGTGTAGCATGCATGGAAGAGGAACCTAAGGATAAAGTGTCGAGTGTTGAAGACTACATAGTACTGAAAGAGTTTGAGTATTTATTTAAAGAGATATTGGGATTGCCTCCGAAAAGATATATTGATTTCTCTATAAATATGATTCCTAGAGAAACACCTGTATCCAAGACTCTTTATAGGATGAGCACAACATAGTTGAAGGAGTTGTAGATGCATATTGAAGAGCTTATGAATAAGGGTTATATACGCCCAAGTGTGTCACCTTGGAGTGTGCTAGTTTTTTTCATGAATAAGAAGGATGGTATGCTGAGACTTTGTATCAACTTCAGGAAATTCAACAAAGTAACATTAAAGAACAAGTATCCTTTGCCAAGGATAGATGATCTCTTTGATCAGCTGTGAGGTGCACAAATATTTTCAAAGATTGATCTCATATCTAGACATCACCAAGTGAGGATAAAATAGGAAGACATTAGTAAGACTGCATTCAAAACAAGGTATGGTCATTACAAGTTTATAGTGGTGCCATTTGGGTTGTTGAATGCATTCGTTGTCTTCATGTGTCCGATGAATGGATTTTTCAGATAACATTTAGATAAGTTTATCATTATATTTATGGATAACATACTTATTTACTAAAAGTATGAAGAGGAGCACAATTAGTACTTGAGGATGGTGTTGCAGGTATTGAGGGAGCATCAAATTTATGCAAATATGAGAAAGTGCTCATTTTTCTAGTGAAAGATTCATTATTTGGGTCATGTCATTTCCAAGGAACGAATAATTGTGGATCCAAAAAATATAAAATCCATTAAGGAATGATCGACACCAAGAAATGTTGTAGAGGTGAGGTCCTTTATGGGACTGGAAGGGTACTACATAAGGTTTATTGAAGGATTCTCATAGATTGTGCATCCAATCACATCCCTACAGAAGAAAGGTGTGTGCATGGACTCTAGATTGTGCAAGGAGTTTTTCAGCACTTGAAAATTTTGTTGATGAGTACGCCAATTTTGAGGATTGTGGATCCTGATACAAATTTCGTTGTGTGCATAGATGCATGCAAGGAAGGACTTGGTGGATTCCTTAGTCAAAATGGAATGTGCTATGATACGAATCAAGAAAGTTAAAAGAGCATGAAAGTCTCTATGCTACTCATGAATTGAAATTGGCATCCATAGTGCATGCCTTGAAGGTGTGGTGACACTATCTCATGGTTAAAATATTTGAGCTAAGGATAGACCATAGTGGTATAAAGTACCTATTTGGATAGACAAGTTTAAATGTAAGACAAAAAAATGGTTAGAATTCCTTAGTGAGTATGAATTTGACATATAACATATCAGAGGAAAGGATAACGAGGTGGATGATGCACTAAGCAGGAGAGTGAATGAGATTCATGCTATTGTTAGCATGCACAAATCTGATTTGTGCGAATTTTTTTTAGAAGTTTCCAAATCATATCTTCGCTATGTGGACATAAAGATGACTTTACAAAAAGGTATGTTACAATAGAAGTTGGAAGGTTATGCGCTACGAGAGGATATGATCCTCATGTATAGATGCAGAGTCTATGTGTTGAATGATCAAGAGTTGAAAAGAATGATATTGTCATAGATGCATAAGGTTCCTTATGTTGGACATCCAGGTTACCTGAAGAAAATTGTTACAGTCAAGAAGAAAATATATTGTCCAAGTATGAGAAAGGAAGTTGTTGATTTTATTGCAAGATGTATTGAATGTCAGAAGGTTAAGGCTGAGCACAGAAATACAACTCATTTGGTGCAACCATTTCCAATTCCTGAGTGGAAGTGGGAAGATGTGACCATGTATTTCATAACTAAGTTGCCTAGAACCACTAAAAAATATGATTCTATTATGGTGGTGGTGGACAAGCTTACTAAAGATTCATATTTTATTCTAGTGAAGTCAACACACAAAGAAGTTAACATTGTTGAAATATACATGCAAGAAATTGATAAGCTACATGGTATACCTAATACCATTGTTTCTGACAGAGATTACAAGCTCACCTCAAACTTTTGGAAAGGGATATTCAATGGATTTGGGACAAATCTGAATTTCAACACAAAATATCACCCTGATTCAAATGGACAAACAAAGAGGGTAAATTAGGTGATTAAAGACATGATGAGGATGTATGTCATGGAAAAACCATCCAAGTGGGAAGAATATCTTCACTTGGTTGAGTTTACTTACAATAATGGGTATCAAGCATCTTTAAAGATGAGCCCATTTGAGGCACTTTATGGCAGAAATTTCAACACACCATTAAGATGGTACAATCCAGCAGACCGCGTAGTGGTGGGGCCAAATCTTCTTTGGGAAATGGAAGAAAAGATGGTAAAGATAAGGTAGAATTTAAAGGTTACACAGGACAAGCAGAAACGTTGCACTGATAAAGGTAGAACCCACATATATTTTAAAGTGGGCAACCATGTGTTTTTGAAAATGAAAGCCAGGTGCAGTTCCCTGAAGTTGGGGAATTGTTTTAAGTTGGCATCACGCTATTGTGGGCCATTTAAAATCCTATAAAGGATTGGTCCTGTCACATATATGATTGCATTTCCTGCATCCTTGTGTATTCATAATGTTTTCTATGTGTCATTTGTTGGACACACCTACCACACCGAGAGAGGGGGGTGAATCAATGTAGGGATCTTTTTACTCCTTTTCAAAAATACCTTAGTTAGAAATCACCATTTACTCATCATTCATTACTTTCATTTATAACAATTCATATGTAAACATATATCAGTAGAAAATATCATCAATAATCCATCACCACAAGGAACATAAGGAACATAATATATATGTATAAGTTTCTTTTATATTACGAACTACAATCCTTGGTGGTTTTTTCAGCAAAAACTGAATAGAGCAACAACTCCATAAGAGCACCAAATCTCAATGCAAGACTCGACTTACAAATATTAGGATCAACTGAGAAGAGGAATCAATCCTCAAAAGATACCAATCTGGCAATAGGTACGTGACATGTTTATACTACAACCTGGATATGTACACGACCTGCCTATACTACAACATGTGCATGTACATTCCCTAACCCACTGTCAGCCTTCTTACACCTTTAGAAACTAGGGTTTCTGAAACTTCACAACTTCTTCCCTTTAGACCCTTACTACCTCAGTCATATTGGTCTAAAAAGGATCCAAAGAAGGTTAATAACAACTCATAACTCGTAGAGTAAACTCAGGACACTCAGAATGGCTTCAACAATCATAGAAAGGGAAAAAATTCAAAGTTCCCAAAACTCAATGAAAATGGAATTATCGTGAAGAGCGCATCACAATATTGATAATGGTGCAAACGACTTGTCAAACGGAGTTACAGATCAAAAGATATTTACGGTCAAATTTTTGGTCAACCTAGCCCAGTAAACATGGATGAGTCAACATCCATACTACTGATGTCAACATCAGTATGGATGGTGTCATCATTCATATAACTTACGTGGAAAGTGTAGAGGGTGACACGTGTCATGATGATGTGGAAACACAAGAGGCTGCCACGTGTCACTCATTTTTGGACTTTTCAGGCTGACATGTGGACCAATGAAAATGTGCCATGTAGAGGTTCGTACAGGACACATGGCATCCGTACACTACGTGGTAGGCTGATGTGGCATCCGTAGAACATGTCGCAGGGTGATGTGTAAGGATGATTGTACAATGAGGTGATGTGGGCCAATGTTTGGCTACCATGTGGTAGTGGGAAAATGCCCAATGACGCGCAACAATTGGAAATTCAATATCTATCTATCTATCTATCTATATATATATA
>ML786025.1:230572-268278 GCA_009831015.1 Picea engelmannii | reverse complement strand
ATGGCTTAAAGCCGACATAATTAAAATAACATTACTAATCTAAATTACAACTAATGGCCTAAGCCGACATAAATAAAATAGCATTACTAATCTAATATGCCCCAATTAAGGGGTAATGAGCCAATATTAGGGCTTAACAAAATATTGAAAGCCACCGACGCTGCTAGGCTCACCCGTATCGTTCCTAGAGCCTTTCTGTCAAGAATCTCCCATTCTTCATCCTTCATTGCTGTCGGCTTCTTTGCTACTCCACTCAATGGTAGGAATAGATCCTTCTGATATAAATAGTCTTCCATCTGCATCTTCCATAACTGGTAGTTTTGGCCGTTAAATTTCTCGACCATAAACTTTCCATCTTCCGACATTGCTCCCACTCGAACCAGGAACCCTCTTTTCCTGCGAGTTACCTTACGCTCTGATACCAGTTGTTAGAAAAACAGGACCGCGGAGCAATAAAATAAAACAAATGTAGAAACAAAAACATAGAAGACACACAATACAAGAGAGACACAGATTTATGTGGTTCACCCAGTGTGGGCTACGTCCACCAGAGAAATTGCTAGGTCCTTCCTTTATTATTATCCAGCAAAATGAAGGGATAAAACCTATAGCAAAACCTGTTGTAACTTCCTCTTCTTTCTCTCACAGTCTCCTCTCTCAGAAATACAATATTCACCCTCGTACATAGCCACAATACATTTCCCTCATAAAAGAGGGTTTCCTTCTAGGGAAAAAAACCCTAACATAATATGTATCGTTAGATCTGCGACCTTATAATGAACAGTCCAAATTTACAATGAAATTACAATATACTTTTATAAGGCAATTTTTGCTTCGGGGGCCCGCTTGCCCCCAGACCCCGCGGAGGGGGTACACTTCTGGGGTGTAAATACTTCATGGGGTATAGACACGGCTGAAAGAAAGGACCTCTGCATCAGGAAGATAATCAGGCTCCATAACCAACATGTACACATCCTCCAGCCTCCATCTTTCTTTGGGCTGAGGACTATTGGAACAACGCATGGACTCAAGCTCTCTCGAATCAATCCTTTGTCCATTAAATCCTGGACTTGTCTCTTGACCTCTTCATTCTCCTTCGGCGTCAACCTGTACGCTGTTTTGTTTGGTAAACTAGCTCCAGGTATAAGATCAATGTGATGACTTATACTTCTGATCGGTGGCAACGAACAAGGTAGTTCGTCCACTACTATATCACCGAACTCTTCCAGCAACTTCTGGATTTCTTCTGGTAAATCATCCACTCTTATACTGGTTAAAACAATTTTAGGTTTTCTGACCAAAATAAATTGTTTGTCTTCCTTCTTCTTAACCTCATTAAGAAGTTCCTTCCCACTCACGAGGAGTACAATGTTGCTTGTCTCTGTTTTCACTTCTTTATCCTTAATCGACAACAACATGTGAGTTCTCCCATTCTTCTCCAGGGTGTATGTGTTCTTTCTCCCATCATGAATCACATTCCTGTCATATTGCCATGGTCTACCCAGCAATAGATGACAAACATCCATGGGAATAACATCACATAATATTTCATCCTTATATCCTCCTATTTTAAATTCAACTAAACACTGTTTAGTGACATTTACCTGATGTCCTTTTTGTAGCCACAAAACTTTGTATGGGCTTGGATGTACGATAGTCTCTAGCTCCATCTTTTCTACCATATCTGTAGAAATGAGATTATCTATGCTACCACTGTCCACGATGACTTTGCATACCCTATCTTTGGTCTGGCAAGCAGTCCGAAAAAGTATGTTCCTTTGGGCTGGGTTCTCTGCCCCCTTGTCTAGCGTTAAGAGAACTTTGTGCATCATCAAATATCTTCTGCCCTCAGCATCTTCTGCCTCAACATTCCATCCTTGTGCTTCGGCAATGTGAGTTTCACCACCTTCTTTCTTCTTATTTGGACACTCATAAGATTTATGTCCGACTTTTCCACAGGTAAAACATTTCACTTCACCACCTCTGCCTCTTCCTCTTCCTCTAGTACGAGGAAAAGTATTTCTATCAGCATACTATCCTCTCTGTGAGCTTC
This sequence comes from Picea engelmannii, assembly GCA_009831015.1. NCBI lineage: Eukaryota > Viridiplantae > Streptophyta > Pinopsida > Pinales > Pinaceae > Picea > Picea engelmannii. Next base: position 266,225 of record ML786025.1, on the reverse strand, counting down.
CCCCTCTCTTAGTTTGGATTTGAGGTTTCTTCCCCTCTTCTTTAGATTTCTGAGTTCTGTCTTGGGCAATTGTTTTGCCTCTGGCTTGAATTCTGCCTCGGCCTTTTTGACCTTGCTTTCGACTCAACTTCTCTTTATCTTTCAGAACCATATGATAAGCATCCTCTACATTCCAAAGGGTCATCATGCTCATCTCGTCTTGAATGTCATATCATAGACCATTCATGTACCTGGCAACCTTTTCATCATCAATTTCCCGATGACCTGCTCTGATGTTTATCTTGTAGAAATCTTCAGTGTATTCTTTCACTGACATTAGCTTCTGTTTCAAATTCTACATTCTCTGAAACAGAGTAATTTGATAATCCTTGGGTATGAATTTGGCTTTCATCTTCGCAACCATTCTATCCCAACTCTTGATTTTTTCCTTGCCTTTGCAGCGTCTATCAGCCTGCAATTCATCCCACCATAATGTTGCATGCCCTTTAAGTCTTGTGACAACGTGCTTGACCTTCTTGTCTTCCTCGACATCCTCATAGTCAAAGTACTTATCCAGAGCCCTAATCCAGTCTAGAAGCTCTTCAACTTCTAGGTTCCCCTCATACATGGGAATCTCCATTTTTACCCTAGCACCTATCCTTGCAACAACCCTAAATAGGCGTTCATCTATAGCATCTTCGACTACCAGTTCTTCTCCTTCATGTTCAGCTTCATTTTCACTTTCAGCTTCGCTGATATCCCCAGCATTAATTGTGCACCTCTGTGCTGTCTCCATGGCATCAAGCCTAGCACGTAGTTCGTGCATTTCTCTTTCCACTGCTAGATCAGGGATTAGCATAGGCCTATCTCTTCTTCTCGGTGGCATGGTTAAGAAATGATCCTCTTTTCTCTGCTATAGAAAACAAATAACTTTTTCTGTGCTTTGAATCCACTTGACGCAGACCCCCTGCCCTTGGGCTGAGATCCACACAAGATCTTTCTAAATCTGCCCTTTGAGTCTAATTGACTCCTTGTTTTTCCCTCAGGGAATATCTCATACACTCACGGTGTATCCACAGGTCGTTATGAGTTGAGCCTGCATGGGAAAACACCATTCATCAACTCTTATCTTCTGACCAACAATGAAATTTCGTCTTTCGTCAAATCAGAACTTTGGGTTTCGCAATTTCATGATCCTTGATGTTAAGGTTCTCGGCTCTTCCACTTTCCGAAACCTAAAATGCAAAAATGCCGAAGTCTTTGGCCATGTCCTTCTCTACTTTTGTATCACATTTCATGACTTCTGGAATTTTAGAACAGGGAACCCCGATCTCTTGTCTCCTAAAGTGCCAAATTTTTGAATCCCAACACGTTCATCAACTTTTGGCTCCTCAACAGGTTTTTCACCTTTTCGGGGTTTCAGACTTCGTGATTCTGCAAATCTTGACGTGAGGTTTCCTGACTCTCCAACCCCCAAACCTCGAAATGGTCAACGGAGTCTGACTCTGACTATTGATGAAAACTTGCCACCTGTCACATTTCCCGGCTTTCGAAACTTTAATCAGTCTTCGACTGTCATTCCCCTATCACTTCAAAACCCCGAATTCTAAAGCGATGCATTCTATGGAATCAATGGTTGATAGCCTTCCTTGAGATCCAACGAATCATGTTATTTTGGGCTTCCGGGTACCGAGAGTTTGAAACTCTCGATCCCAAAACACTTGCCACCACAAATACCGAATTACCTAAATCCAAAAATTCACATCAAGTTCTGTCATAGCTCACGACTTTAGGATTTCTACTCTACTATGCCTGACTCTTTTTCATCAGGACCCCCGAAATGCCGAACTCTGAAATTCTGAAATGCAAAAAATTCTTCTCCTCGCCTTCACACACGATAATCCAGTTCACGCTTCAGGAGTTCAAACAACCAAGTGTTTCGTCCACACTTCGGACTTACAACCCCTGAAATGCTGAAATGGTCTCGACGGTCTAACAGTCGCGATCAATGGTCCACATTTGATCCTACCCCTTGAAGGATGGATTCTTCCAATGCTTAACTTCCTCGTAGCTCTCCTAGATCCTATGGTCCTCGCTATTTCATGAATTCTTCACAGAGAATTTCAACCATTCTATTCTTCCCTCAAGAACCTCTATGGAACAAGCAAATGTTCTTTCACCGGAACCTAACCTTTTGCACGAAGATTCTGCTTCCTTCCTTCCTTCGAACACTTCGAAGGTGCTACCCCTTCTGATCTTTCTCTAGTAAATTCAAGCCTCAAAAAAGGGACTCTTCTTGCACTCCTTGCAGAAGACCTTCAAATACTTCTGTGTATTTGAACTCTTGACTCTGTGCACCTTCTGCAATAGCGGTCTTTCTCTCTTCCACCTTAGTTAATAACTTCTAATGACTCAGCTAGCCTACGCATGCCTTGCACAGCTTCTGTGCTTCACTTGCACTTATGCTGGAATGAGAACAACGGTATCCCTCCTGAGCTTTCAGAGATAAACTCTAAACCTTTGTCAATGCACTCCTTGCAGTAAATTCTCTCTTAGGAAGAGAAACAATTGAAACTCATTCTCTTTCTTCTCTCAGACTTCAAGCATTTAATATGAAATCATACATTCAACACAGTATTAAATCAAATGTATAACAGAGAGAATAAAACAACTATCAGTATACCATTCAGCATGTATACATAGAAAACATCATAACACCACAAGTCTGATTCAAAGCTTCATATATTAATTCAAATCTTCTGTACATGGGTTCTTCTCTACAACTCTTTGCTATTGTTTCCTTCTTCTTCTTCTCTATTCTAATGTTACAATGATCTAATGATACCATGATACAAAGATGAGGGTGTCTATATCCATTTTCCCTCCTGTTCTTCTAAACTATCTAATCTCTAATTCAAACCTACCTACTTTCATTAACTATTCATAAATGACTCTACCTTCTATAGATGAGAGTGAATCACTCATGATCTATTTACAACAGTCAAATATAAATGTAAGTATGCTTCTATCTATTACAACAATTTCCACTTCTTCATTTTTCAAAAACATTTCCCAAAATGTGTAAAATGTGTGTTGCACTTTCTAGTTGTCTTCTACCTTCATGCTCGCTTGGCTGGCTACTTGCGATGCTCCTACATCAAAACTCGTTGTAGTTGTATCATCTCATGGTGTGACAATGAGCAGCAATCTATCCCACTTGATTACATCTCCAACACTTTAGGGTGTTACGAAACCTCCCATTATCTTTCCTTGCATAATGTCTGCAATGCAAATCTTTGTTACCATATTCATTACATGAGTAGCAGTGACCGTGAAAAAAAAATTATACCTTTTCTTTTGTCCATCTTGAAGGTGTCTCTCTTCTGAATTTTCTTTGAGGTGCAAATATGGATTCTTGATGTCTTCCTTGCTTTGTTCCTTTGAAAGTTTCCTTGATTTTTGTATATGGTTGACTTGCATCGTTTCTTCCACCATTTGAGAGTGAAGAACTTACCTCATACTTCCTAGAAGTGCTAGCTTCAATATGAATAGTTTCATTATTGTATCCAAGACCTGATTTATGATTTGGAGATGTTTCGCTATCTAGGATCTCATCCAAGATTGTTGAGTTGTTCATGAAATTGATGTGAATGTTAGACTTCTCTACTCTCTTTCTAATCAACAACTTCAACTTCCAACTTATGGCATGACTCTTCCTTTTCATTTACTTGATTTTTCAATAGTTCCTCTATTCTTTTGGCTTCTTCAATTTTGGTCTCAAGATTGACATTAACTTCAATACTTTTGCTAAGCTCATCATCTACCTTCTTCTTTTCTTATATTTCATTATTTAGTATTTTGATCTCTTCTTACTTTTATTCTAATTGAGTATTTTTACTTTCTTCTTGTTCTTTGATCATTTGCAACTTTAGCTTCCAACTTATGGCATGACTCTTCCTTTTCATTTACTCGATTTTTCAATAGTTCCTCTATTCTTTTGGCTTCTTCAATTTTGGTCTCAAGATTGAAATTATCTTCAAGACTTTTGCTAAGCTCATCATCTACCTTCTTCTTTTCTTATATTTCATTATTTAGTCTTTTGATCTCTTCTTTCTTTTCTTCTAATTGAGTATTTTTACTTTCTTCTTGTTCTTTGAGAATTTGCAACTTCAACTTCCAACTTATGACATGACTCTTCCTTTTCATTTACTCGATTTTTCAATAGTTCCTCTATTCTTTTGGCTTCTTCAATTTTGGTCTCAAGATTGACATTATATTCAAGACTTTTGCTAAGCTCATCATCTACCTTCTTCTTTTCTTATAATTCATTCTTTAGTATTTTGATCTCTTCTTCCTTTTCTTCTAATTGAGTATTTTTACCTTCTTCTTGTTCTTTGAGCATTTTCTTTAGTGCCATGGTATATCTTGGGTACTTTTCTAGGACTTCCTTGGTGTATTTTTCAAGATACTTAAAAGAAATTGAGTAATTTCGTATTTCATTGCTAACACCATCTAACTCAAATAACACTTTAACTTTTAGCTTCAACAAATCTTCCTCTTCATCTATAGGATAACTGTCATATGATTCTACACAAACTACTTCTATATTTTCTTCTTCACTTGTAGAGGAACATTCAACATCATCATACTTAGAATTTTTGCAATAAGAGGATTTTGGAGAGTCTTTACCTTCATTGTCCTTGATGGAATTGTATTCTTTGTCTTGATATACCTTCTCTAGATTCAACCATAGATCCTTGGCGGAAGTACATTGTCCCGTGATTTATTTGACAGAACTTGAGAGTCCGTTGAAAATGGCCTTGAGAGCTAATGCATCATTCTTCTTTGATTCCTTTTGTGTTGCAAACTTTGACTTATTCTTCAAGGGAACTGATCCACCGATAGTTTCTTTCCAAACACCTACTCATTTTTCCTTCAAATACCCTTTCATTTCTATTCTCCATGATGAATAATCTATCTCAATAAAGAGGGTAACTTCATCTGCATGTTCATCCATTTGTGTGTCCATGTATCTCTTTCAAGCTTGCAAGGATTATGATGAAGGCCTGACTTAGATACCAATTGTTGGACACACCAACCAAACTGAGAGGGAGGGGGGGGTGAATTAGTGTAGGGATATTTTTACTCCTTTTCAAAAACACCTTAGTTAGCAATCACAATTCACTCATAATTCATTAATTTCATTTATAACAAGTTGTATGTAAGCATATATCAACAACAAATATGATCAATAAACCATCACCACAAGGAAGATGAGGAACATAAGATATATGTATAATTTTCTTTTATATTACAGACTACAATCCTTGGGGGTTTTTTAGCAACAACTAAATAGAGAAACAACTCCATCAGAGCACCAACTCTCAATGCAAGACTCAACCTGAAAATCTCAGCATCAACTAAGAAGAGGAATCAATCCTCAACAGATACCAATCTGTCAACAGGTACACAACCTATTTATACTACAACCCACCTATGTATATGACCTACCTATTCTGTATCACATGTATGTATGCACCCTGGTGTTACACATCAAAATTCCACACTTAATTACCTCACTCTAAGTGTCGCAAGTGTCATAAAAGTGTCACATACACTGACACCATGAAAGAACATTTGTCACAATCGCTAGTCACTGTGGAGTAGAATCATATTATATGAAGGTCCAAATACTATGTGCACATGAATTATTTATTAATATTCATAAAAAGAAAATTAATTTAGTGTGAGAATCCAACTCACATTTAGTTTCCTAATCTCAAGGAGAGGTTGAGAATCTCATGGATGGTTGAGATATTTTCTCAAACCAAAATCCTAATTTGGTGGATCCTGAGAGATATTTCCTCCTTAAAATCCTTGAGAGATAATTTCTCCCTAAAATCCTTGAGAGATATTTTCTCCCTAAAAATATTGGAGATCCCATTTTAGTGTATCTAGTGAGTGATCTTCTCCATCGTGGTTAAGCCTCCAAATCCTATATAATGAGGGATTTCCATGGAGAATAGGGGGAAGATTAGAGGTATCAAACCTTTGATTCTAGAGGAAGATTTTAGATATCAAACTTATGATATTGGGAGCATTGTGCAAGGGTTGGATGAGGGGAGCTTGGAGGAATGTTGCATCATTATCCATGTTTGTAAGTATTCTCTTTGGGTTATCATTTTAATATACTTGGACTATTTACTTCAAGCTTCTGTATTCTTGTGTGTTCTTATCTACTGTTCCTTTAATCTTTGTAGATGAATTTGTTTGATCTAATATTGTAGATTAGGATTTCTTGGTTTCTCTTTGTTGTCTATTGCATTGCAGGTATCAAGTTGCGCTAAGGAGTTCGAAGATCAAGCTCGGATTGGAAGCAACGAGAAAAAACTTAGAAACTAGGTGCATCACACCTTTTCTCACTTTCTCTCTTTTTGATTAGTTAAACTAAATTCAAAGAGATGTTAGTTTCCACTTGTTTTTTTTGTCTCGGTATTAGGGGTCTGTACTGCAAGGGAAAATTCGCATGTCCGCAGGGGAATTATTCTGTAACAGAAATTAGTGACTCCTCTATGGAAGGACATTGACTTGTCTTTCCTTTGATCATATAAGATTTTTCCCACCTTTAGATCATATTTATTGTTTGTTTCTAATCTACTTCCCTTTCTCTCTTCTTCATTAAATATTTCACAAAGTCTTTTGCAAAATTTTCTGAGTTTTAAGCCTTATTTCTGAGTTTTTGGGAAGGGTAGCACTCCTTTGTTGTGTATACTAGAGAATTGATCTATTATAAATGATCCCCTATAGTGCATACCACAGCTTTGTAGCACTCAGTACCTTTGGAAACATGAGCATTGATCTCCTTTTTTGGTTTTTTTCTGCCCCTTTTTGCTATCTTTTTCTCAGTCTAATCCCGAGGAGCTTTTATCTCAGAGACCTTTGAATACTCTTGACTTTGTTTTGCTAAGAGTTGGAAATTTATCTTTCATTTTTGTTTCTCCTTTGAGTTTGCAATTTTTCTCTTAGTTGTGATCCCCTTTGGTTAACATGATCCCTTGGTTCTTTTTGCATTATGAGTTTATCTGATCTTCGTCTCGTAAAGCTTTCAGATTGCTTAACTATTTAGAACTATTCATCAACTAAGGTTTGCAAAGGTTGCTTGGTATTAAGCCTTCTTGTGTTCATTTGAAACATCTCGATTTTATGGATGATTAGGACTCTTATGACAACCTAGCTTGATTTCTATTTCTTGTTGCTCATCATTTGAGGATTTTCATGAGTGTTTGTTTTCTTTCTCTTTTGCATCATTGAGTTATTGATTGAACAGGTTATCTCCTAATTATTTTCTTTCAACTCTCATCACTTTGAGTGCACTTTGTTTGATTTATTTTTTCCTCATAGTTCTTTGTTTTAAACTTCGATCTCTTTTATATAAAAGTTAAGAAGAGAAAAGTTTTCATATCTCCTTGCATAGTTAATCAAACAAAGAAATTGTGCATTCATTAGGAAGTTTGCTTTGGTTTATGTTTGGAAAAAAGAGCTAGTTTTTCATGTGCATTTCAGTTTTCAAAAACATTTTCTTGGTATTTTGGCATCGTATTGATCCTAGAAATTGAAAGTTGCATTATTTTGAGTGCTTGTTTGTGTTAAGAAGAATATAACTCTTCTCCCTCCTATACGTAGAATTCATCGAAATAAAGAACCACATAACATTCTTTTGCATTCTTTGGGAGTCAAGTCTCTTACACATCACTAGTTTAATCTCTATGAACCCTTTGAGTTAAAATACATTAAAATCAACCACACACTAATAAAATCAACTCGAATATTTTTTGGTTTTAGAAAACCAACAATAGCTTAGGATTAGGGTCTTTGGACTAGGTGAAGTGAGTAAATTTTCCAAGACTACTAAAGAGACTGTAGAACACTAAAGAGCGTATAAATCCAAATTTCATATTAGCATAGCCAAGAACCCTATCTCACATAGAGGATAAACACGAAGTAACATGTGGGAGAGCAACGAAGATTAACCCTCAAAATCTTAACCAATCGTAGCGGAAATATTGTATATTTGGGGTTGTTCTTGAGAAACCACTGGTTTCATTTAGTCTCGGTGCTTTGTGAACTCTAAATCCATTCGGGGTCCTCTAGAGTCCTACCGGTCCACTTGTCTTCATTTCTATTGAAGAGCTTCAGACTTTGATATCCTTCCCATACGTTCGGTCCTAACTATCGACTGTACCCCCCCCGGAGGTTGACTGCGAGTTGGTAACCTTAGTGTCCTTTCCTAGGTACCTACAAAGGTGATGTGGGGAGATTCTCATGAACCTAGGGAAGACGTTGTATCACACTCTCAGTACCCTTGGAGGGTGATCCTGAGAAATCGAGGGTTGTTTTCACAGAGAAGGGTTGTTATGTGGATGTCGGGGTAATGTTGCTTTGTTTTGCATAGTCATCCTTAGGATCGGAATTTTCACAGTATACAAGGTATGGAAATTGAAACTCAGGAACCACAACCTAATCTTTCTTATGAAACAGTAATCACAGATCACACTTCTGAAACTGGGATAATCGCTCCTGGAAGTGGCCATCACGTTGAAGAACCGATCCCAACCTTCGTATAAAGCTTGGAATATTTTGTGAATCATTCGTTTACTGATCCACTTGGCCAACCACTCTTTGATCCACCATCCATTAGATACATTTATTCCTTTTATTCTTACTATTTACCACCTGGTTCAACCACTACACCATCCTTTGGCATGAACCCACCGATTTTTGGATTTACTGAAGGACTTGGGAATTCATATTTTTCCACAGCTCTCATAGTTGATACCGTTAGTGCTTATTCTTTACCAGTAACATCGATGACCCAAGTGACCCTGACTCAACCATTTTCGCATTTATATCCTCTTTCACATGAGTCGGGTAATATTCCTGCTTCATTTTTTCCACAGATGCACACGCCAAGTGCTTTACTTGGTTGTCCCATTGGTCGAATGGAAAGAAGTCAAGTCTTTCACACAACCATGGTTACACAAGATACTCAACCTCCACCTCACACATCACAAATTAATACTCCCTACATTGGAGGTCAATCTTTAGTGGGAGACCAACCTTCAGTTGCAGGGCGAATTTTTTCTAGGGGGAAACCTACATGGTTGCAACATCATCAATAATGATGGAAAACCACTCCTACAAGTCCTTCTATCCCTAATACCACTGGTCTATATCCTGGACATCCATATCCAGGAGTTGTGAATCCTTTGTGGATTCAACTCAATCTGGAAAGCATTCCTCTGCAAGGAACTATGCCTTATCAAGATGTAAACTCCATGATTCAAACGCAATGGTTCCTTCCAATTCCATACATAGGGGGACCAATAGGTCAACCGTAGTACATAGGAGGTCCATCTGTTTAATCACAATACATGGGTGTACAAATAGGACAACCACCTTACATAGGTGGACAACCTGGTAAACCACCATATATGGGAGGAATATCTAGTTTTTCCACCATGCCACAACCTGGATATGGTCCTACTAGTGTTCCTATGCAATATGGTTATCACCAGTATCAACAAACTAACTGACAACTACCATTATTGGCTACGTTAGATCTCCCAGATCTGTCATGTTTAAAAAGTGATCCCATCCTTCATGCCCCATTTTGGTCCACCATCCCTGCCAAATTACCGTCCGACATTCCAAAATTTGACGGAAAACCTGGGGAGGATCCTAACAATCATGTTATGGATTTCCACTTATGGTGTTCTTCCAACTCTTTGATGGAGAATTCCATTCATCTTAGACTTTTTCAGAGAACACTTACGGGTGCAACAACGCAATGGTACATTGAACTGCCACATAACTCTTTTGTCGACTTTAACTCTCTTTCCATGGCTTTCCTAACGCATTTTTAGTTTCCTATATGGTAAGATACTGGTACACAACTTTTGACTTCTCTCTGAAAATCCTCTTCTACCCACATCTTTGATCATATTCATGAGTGGAGATGATGGAGACGGTTTATTAAAGATCCAATTCCAGACCAAATCCTCATGGATTGGTTTATAAATTCTCTCTTGCCTCCCATCACCCATGATGTTTCTATGGGAAATGTAGTTACTGAGGAGCAGGATATAAGTTGTGCACAATATTTGGACTTGGTTTACTCCTACTCCTACACACTTTACAATCTGATCCCTAATTCTCCTCATCTGTCAAATGTTCCATCAAAACCTACTCCAAAATCTAGTTCCATTCTAAACACCACAACTACTTCCGCTCCTACCCAAACCTTCGAGGTGAATGTGGTCCAATACACTTCATCTCAGAAACCAGGAGGTAAGAAGAAAAATAAGGGAAAATCCAAGAAACCTTCCAACAAGAAGGATAATCCTAAGTCTGCGGATACTCAACTGACAAGGAAACCTAAATTTCATTGTATGATTTGTGAGGAATACCACTCCATGAAATACTTCCCTCATCATGAGGCTATCGCTAAATATCTGAAGTGTACCTCCCAACCAGTTCAACAACAACATTTGGTTGTACAAAACCCTATCCCTCTGCAAGGAGGCGACCCGATTCATTCCCACCATGGGGATGCTTCCACAAGCACCTCTCAGGTATACATGTTTAAGATAGTTAATGTAACAACTCATGAAAATACCTATGATACTCCTCCAGGTGATAAGACTAAACGGAAAGATGTCGACCAACCTTATAAATCTACTCCTCCTCCATCTTCCACTCCTCTTCAGATTGAGAAGCCAATTTCTGATGCAACATTGCGCCCACCCAAGAGCGTAATTTGAAAAGTGACATTTAAACCAAATGCCTGCGTTGCCCAAAAATACAACATCATTGAAGATTTGGCGCAAGAGCCTTGTAGTATGTCAAACGTCGAAGTTCTTCAGAACTGTACAAATCAACGTAGAACCTTGTTGTCATCCATTGGAGCCATGGATCCTAAGGAGTCGAACATGATTATGTTTAACCTAGATTATTTTAAGGATAAAGTCTCCCACCACTAAGCATTCCAAATTCAAGTTTTGGTTGGTGGAAAGAACATCCATGTTACTGTTTTGGATGAGGGAGCATCAACTTGTGTCATGTATTTTCCTTTTTGTAGAGCCCTTGGTTCTCCTACACTTACCCCATCCTCTACCACCCTGAAAGCGTTTGATGGACATGGTTTCCAATCTCACGGACTCTTGCAATCTTTCGTTGTGACTTTGAAGGGTAAGACTATTTCATTTGATATCGAAGTAGTCAAAGCGCCCCTAGATTATAACTTGTTACTTGGTCGTAGCTGGTTCTATGCAATTACTACCATCGCATCTTGGGTGTTTTGTGTCTTACGATTTCCCCATCAAGGAATAATTATCATTGTTGACCAACTTGAGTATACAGCTCCAGATCTCAACAATGTCACAACAAATATTGTCCCTTTTCTAGAACAAAATAATTTTGAGAGTGTAGGTGTAGGTCTTCTCAAGGACTCCTCTCTCATGGGGGTTTTTCTTTTGCCTGCTCCTCCCACCATGCAGGTTGCCACCTTAAACATGATTTCAACTTAGGTACAACAATCCTTTGATTCATGTCATCCATTCATAGTACTTGGTATCGACAATCATAGTTCATTGTCTCTGTCAAGCTCGTTAAAAAATGAAACAAACCCCAATCCTTTATGATCGATTCTCACTCTGGATTGAGTACTTGAAATTTCTTTTCCTCCTCCTAGTGAAAATGTTTCCATTAGTAACCAGAAACCTAAAAGACGAAAGAAGAGTCGTCGGAGGAGGAAACGATGCTTGGGGGGAAGGTCTCTAGCCTCTGGACATCATGCTGGAGTAAAATGGCCAACTTCTGCCAAATAAGTTGGGGGTAAACTACCTCTATAGAGACACACTTCTAGGAGTGATCCTCATTCAAAGGCCATTCCCATCATAACGTAGCATTCTTTTTCTGGAACGAGCTTAGTATTTGTTATTTCTCGTGCTCATAAATACATGAGAATAAGTTACAGAGCTTAGTCTTTATTCTTTCTCATGCTCGTAAATACATGAGAATGTAACCGAGTATACTTTATCACTTTTTTGGAGTAGTAAAGGTTATACGAAAAAGGAACCCCCTGGAGTCTCCTTTAATCTCTTTTCAGACTCTCTAAACACGAAAAGATTGCCAAGTGATATTTCTTCCTTTCACACTCGTTAAAAGGTTTGAAAGGGCGTCTTTAGAGTGATAGTTTATTTATTTTTCGGCCTCGCGAGACTAATTATGAAAAAGGAACACTGTAATCAAGCATGATTAGAATATTTCTCCATAGGAGTGATCCTCGTTCGAAGGTCATTCCCATCATAACATAGTAGTATTTTTCTAGAACGAGCTTAGTCTTTGTTCTTTATTGTTCTCATAAATAAATGAGAATAAGTTACCTAGCTTAGTCTTTGTTCTTTCTCGTGCTCGTAAATACATGAGAATGTAACCGAGTATACTTTTATCACTTTTTTGGACTCGTAAAGGTTATATGAAAAAGGAACCCCCTGGAGTCTCCTTTAATCTCTTTTCAGACTCTCTAAACATGAAAAGATTTTGGAGTGATATTTCTTCCTTTATCACTCGTTAAAAGGTTTGAAAGGGCGTCTTTCGGGTGATAGTTTATCTCTTTTTCAGCCTCGTGATACTGATTACAAAAAAGGAACACTCTAATCAAGCATGATTATAAAATTTCTCGGTCGTATAATTTTATAATTTTTCGGACCTCAGAGACTAAAAATCAAGAAAAAGGACAACCATGGAGTATCCTTTAAGTTCTTTTTAGACTCTCTAAACATCAAAAACCACCAATTTTTCCTTCTCTAGACTCCCTAAACTACACATTAAAGGACCCATATGGGGATGAATCCTTACTTCTTCCAGTTCATTAAAAAAAGGAAGAGGAACTTACCGAAGGGGAGTTATATTGAGCATGTGTTACCCTCCTCAAGCTCGTTAAATGAAAAATAGGTACTCATCTATCTGGGTGGGAGGGAAATTGAAGGAAGTGGGTCAAGTTTTTGGGAATCCTTTATGGAAGTTATTGTCTCCCTTGAACATGGCACCCGTTTGCGTCTCGTCTTACAGTTGAGTAATCTGCTTGTCTCTGTGTCATACCAATTTCATGTGTCGCCATACTTTTTATTCTAGTCGAAGGGTTCTATTACTGCCATCACATTATATTTTTGGTACTCATCGAGTCAATGCTACCAAGTCAGTGGTCGTGCCTCATCATGTTCAAGGGAATTTTCACCTCAAACCATCCATCTACAGTATTTTCAGTTTCCATTTCTTGTGTCAGTCCATACTCATTTGATTCACCATCTTATATCACTTTCCTGTATCAGTTTTATGTCGATGATGGGCGATACATCAAGGCCCTCCTTTGACAAGTCTTTTCTTGTCAAATTCAACACATCATCTGGGAATTAGAATTAGAAACCAGTTAGTACCTTGGGACCTGCATGCCTCCTCTCTTATGACAATAGGTTTACATCATTGACCTCTGATCAAATGATTCCATGAATGTTTGACCTCATCTCATTTATTCACATTCGTTGGAATGTACTAGGGTACGTTGGGAGTCATTGACATCATTGGTGATTTCCCTCACACTTGTTCATGGTTTACCTCAATGATCTATAATCCAGTGGTTTCTACCATATTCGACATCAAATCATCTATTCACATGGCTATATTTGTACCACATTGGGATTGGGACGAAGACCCTGGGTTGAGAGTTCACTCTGTTATCTTCTTTTTCCAGGATGCAAAGGAGATCATTTGAGAATGATGATATATATGATCCAGATTTTATGAGAAGAATGAAATGAATACAAATTATTAATAGGTGCTTAACATACAACAACAGAGATACAGTAAAACTGGTTTTCTATTCAATAATGAAATAAGTTGAAACTGTAAAATGCAGCGGAAACAAGCTTGCTGGAATGGTGGCGGCTTATCTCTCAGAAGAGATGTGACGACAGTGCGCATTCGCCAGAAGAAGGTTAAAATGAGGATCTGAAGGCCTTTTTACAATAAGAAAGAATGCCCAAAACCCTAGACATCCAAAAACCTAACCCTAGGAGATGAAACGCCAAAATTCATGTGGGCCCCATTTGGGTAAGCTAGTACATCAACTTCCCGAGGTCGTAACTTTTGCATACGATCTCCGTTTTAGGCGTGTGATAGCCCGTTGGAAAGGTATCACCAAGGAGATTCATTTTGGGGGCTCAATCATGCCTTTGGATATAATTGAGGAGCTTGATACCAAAAAACCTTCATTTAGGCCCTCAAAATGGCCCCTGAAGTAAAAACTGCTAAAAATAGTAAATTGCCAAAAATGTCAGAAAATTGTTTTGAGCCAGTTGGAAAAGGTGGGTGGCCACCGATATACATATGGATCAATCATCCCTCCTTAGGAAACAATGGTCTCCATTGCGTTGAGGTCCCCCATTAGATGAGGAAATTTCTGCTGAATTTGGCCCTGGGTGAGCCACTTGCCTTGGTGCAGGAGTTGCCCTGCTTTGATGACTCGATAAAGATGGATCCTTCATTGTCGAGTGCCATTGATCTATCTGTCCACAATATAATCATTGGATGCCTGTTGTATGCAGTCGGGGTTGATCTCTATTGGTGTCAATTGTTCTGCTACTTCTGAGGTGTCCAATAATGGTGGGAAATAAGGGCGAAGGAGATCCACGTTGAACACTGGGTGTAGGCCAAGGAAAGGAGGAATGTTGAGCTCAAAAGAATTATCCCCCATGGCCTTGGTGATAGTGTATGGTCCATAATAGAGTGGGAAAATCTTCCGATGGGGTCCTGTAAGGCGTTCTTTATGCAAGTGCAACCAAACTTTGTCGCCCACCTAAAACTTATGCGGCACCCGATGTTGATCATGGCACTGTTTGTACTTGTCATTGGACTTCTGTAGGATATCCTGAACTTGTTGGCGGATGTGTTGGATCTAATCAATGAACCAGGTGGCTTTGTCAGCTTTAGTTGGAGCAGGAGATGAGTTAGTCAAGGTGACCGCAAGGGGAAGTGCAACATCTATGGGACCCAATGGTTGGAATCCCAACCCTACTTGAAAGGGGTTGTGGTCAGTTGAGCTATGCAAGGTTCAGTTGTAGCTATGTTGAACATAAGGAAGGCTCTCATCCCATGTGAGAGGGTTCTTTTAATTATACATGAGAAGGATATGCACAATCATTCGATTTACAACCTCGGTTTGGCCATCTGTCTAGGGGTGGAAGGCCGTGGATTTGGTGAGCTTGGTGTCTAGCAGTGACCAGAGGCTCGACCAGAATGTGATGATAAATCGACTATCCTAATATGAGAAAATGGTTTGTGGGATTCCAAAATGTACCCAGACTCGTTCAAAGAAGAGCTTGGCAGTGGCCTTTGCTGTGATGCTCTTCTTGCAGGCAACCAGAATCACCATCTTAGAAAAGTGATCAACAACCACAAAAACACAGTCATTTCCCCACTTAGTGGATGGGAGGCCCGACATGTAGTCCATTGAGATGGATTACCATGGAATATCAGGAGTAGGAAGAGGGGTGTACAAGCCCTATTTCTTAGTGGTCGGTTTGGCAATAGCACAGGCATTGCAGGTCCTGATATACTTGCCGACATCCTGTCGAAGTTTCGGCCAGTAGAAATGTTTTTGTAGCATCACCACTGTCTTTTCAACACTGAAGTGTCCTGTCACCCGATTGTAGTGGGTTTCCCATATCAGCTTTGCTCACTCGCTTGATGGAACACAAATATGGCCTAGACAACACAACAACCCATCCTGAAGATGGAAATTATCGACAACTACATTTGCACCCAACATTTGGTAGGTGGTGGTGAAGTCAGGGTCTGTCTCATAGAGTTGGGGCCATCCAGATGTCTCATGGCCGCAAGAGTCTAGCATCATGGTGAGTGTCGCGACTGGCGGTCTGCTGAGGCAATCAACGACGTGATTGGTGCTTCATGTTTTATACTTGATGTTGAGGTGGAATTGCTGCAAGTATGTGGACCACTTTTGATGGTGGTCATTTTGTATTTTTCCCTGTGTCTGCATGAACTTCAGTGGTTTATGATCAGTGTGGATGACTGTCTCCTTCCCAAGAATGTAATGTCTCCACTGGCGACATGCTTGCACAATGGAGTGCATTTCTTTGTTGTAATTAGGGTACTTACAGACAGTAACTGACAGTGTCTCACTATGATAGGCCACGAGGTGGCCGTGCTGAGTGAGAACGGAACCCACAACATAGTTTGAAGCATCTGTCTTGATCTCAAAGGGATGTTGCAGGTCTGGTAGTGAAAGTATTGGGGAGGAGCACAAGCGCTGCTTCAAATCATCGAACACTTGTTGTTGGGACCAGCCCCACGCAAATTTTGCCTTACCACCACCCCTGTTTATTTGGTTGAGGGCCCATGAAATATGGGAGAAACCCAACATGAACCTGCGGTAGAAATTAGCAAGTCCCAAGAAGCTCCAAAGCTCAGTGAGTGTTGTTGGGGCTGGCCAATCACGGATGACTTGGATCTTGGCTGGATCCACATGTACGCCATGCTAATCAATGATGTAGCCCAGGTAATGGACCTTGTCCATGCCGAAGGAGCATTTTTCTAGGTTGGCATATAGCTTGTGCTACCACAGGGTGTGCAGAACCTGCTGAATATGCTACAAGTGTTCATCCCAAGTCTTTCTGTAAATTAGAATATCATCCAGATTCACCACTACAAAAGTATTAGTGAATGGTCGCAGGATATCATCCATCATCCTCATGAAAGTGGCTGGAGCATTTGTCAAACCAAAGGGCATGACCAACCATTCAAAAAGTCCTTCCTTTGACTTGAAGGTGATCTTCCATACATCTGTCTGTTCTATCGGGACCTGGTGGTATCCAAACTTCAGATCAATCTTGTTGAAGTATTTGGACCCCATGAGTTGATCAAGGAGGTCATCGATTCAGGGAATCAGGTACCGGTTTCTAACAGTGATTTTATTCAAAGCCCGGTAATCAATACAGAGTCACCAGGTTCCATCTTTCTTCTGTACCAGCACGATTGGGCTCCCGCAAGGTGATGAGCTAGGGCATATGTGCCCCTTGTGGAGCAGTTCTTGGATCTGTCTTTTGATCTCCTCATTCTCTAACAAAGAGTGACGATAGACTGGCCCATTGGGCAGCGATGCGTTGGGGGTCATATCGATGGGGTGCTTGACTTGGCAATGCAGAGGTACCCCTTTAGGTGAGGAGAAGATATCCGAGTACTCTTCCATGACCTTATCTACTTGCTTCTTCTGTGTGGAGAGGTCAGCCACAGAGACCCTAGATGTGGATGCGATATTTCTCTTATTCTGAGAGTGAATCATGAAGAAGACAAACTTCCCCATCTAAGAGATGACATTCCTGCATTGCTTAGCAGAGATCAAGGAAATAACACTAGGTGGGACTGCCTCGGGTATCCTGTACAATTTCATGTTCAAAGTAATAATAACACTATGAGGCCTAGACTCATATACAACATGACGTTTCCATAAATAAGGTTGGCCCAAAATAACATCCCAAAATTCAAGAGGAGCAACATCACACAATACCTCGTCTTTGAAGGGCTTGATGCCATACGACATTCGACACTGTTGGTCGACGCAGAGATCACTTCCTTAGCGGAGTCATCCAATGGTGTAGGGTTGTGGGTGAGGCATTTTTGGCAGGGCCAGCCGCTTGACGACCTCTACTGAGATGAGGTTCTTCTGGCTACCACTGTCAATGATGAAGTGCAGTGGGGTGCCTTTTACCCACATATGTGAATGGAAGAGGCGCTCTCCTTCTTCTGGCTCGTCTGGTTCACCAGGCTGGATCTTGGTGGTAGCAACGGTGGCACTGGGTTCCGCGTCAATGATATGTCTTCCCCTTTTTGGTTCTGTCTCGGAGTCAGAATCTGCATCTGATTTAGAGGCTTTCACTTCGGCCACCAACGACTGCTTTGAGAGACAGTTAGCAGTGTTATGCCAAGGGCTCTTATGGAAGTTGCACCACTTCCCAGTATCTTTCTTTGTCTTTCCGATGTCCTCCTTTGCTTGCAGCTTGTACTGTTTGTCTTGATACTGTCCATTTTTTCTCTATCCTTTGTTCGCTGGGTTGGGGCTGCCCTTTCCTGGCTTTTGTTGTGAGGGGTTCCCAGGCACAAATTTCCATGTCTTTTGTTTGAGCTTCTGCTCGATTTTGACGACATATCGGTAGGCCACGCCCAAGGATGAGATGTCTAGAAATTCCATTTCAGTCTAGATGTATCTATGCAGAGCACCGTGATACTTGAGCACCAGATTTCACTCCGAATCTTTGATACCCAACTTGGTGCACAAGGTATGGAAGATATTTGTGAAATCTGGCACTGCTTGGTCTCTTTCTTGCCGCAGTGTGGTCCATTTAGTATACAGGTCGTCATAACTTCTGATAGGGTAGTATTGTTCCTTACTAGCATCCCTGAAGGATTCCCAGGTGACCATGAATGAAAATAATGAGGTTTCCTTTGTTTCCTTTTGCTCACAGAAAGTTTCCCACCAATCTTTGACATGGGGAACGACTTTGATGAGCGCAAAAGTAATCTTTTCTCTATTTGAAAATTTATGAACAGAAAAATACCCTTCTAGTAGATTCAACCACTTGTCTACAGCATCTACGTCTATCTGACCTTCAAATATAGAAATATCAAAGTTTATTTGTACCTTGAAGGGGGCGGCGCCTCTGTTCGAAGAAGATGCATCGCTTATTGGTAGTCACCGAAGGATTTGCGCGAAACTATCCATCATCTCGTTCCTCTATTGTGTGAGGGATTCCTCAATAAACAGTTTGAAAGGATCTCCTGTCCCATCATCTTTCTTTTCTCCTACCATGGGAGGTCGCTTGGGCGTGCGAGAGCTTCTGTCCTCAAGAGAAACAAGCTCGAGACCCAACTCTTTGTACTCTGACCTCGTTGGGGACATGCATTAAGATGACAAGGAGCAGACCGCTCTGATACCACTGATCCAGATTTTATGAGAAGAATGAAATGAATACATATTATTAACAGGTGCTTAACACAAAATAACATAGATACAGTAAAACTGGTTTTCTATTCAATAACGAAATAAGCTGAAACTGTAAAATGCAGCGGAAACAAGCTTGCTGGAATGGTGGCGGCTTATCTCTGAGAAGAGATGTGACAGCAGTGCGCATTCGCCAGAAGAAGGTTACAATGAGGCTCTGAAGGAATTTTTACAATAATAAAGAATTCCAAAAACCCTATACATCCAAAAACCTAACCCTAGGAGATGAAACGCCAAAAGTCATGTGGGCCCCGTTTGGGTAAGCTAGTACATCAACTTCCCGGGGTCGTAACGTTTTCATACGATCTTCATTTTAGGCGTGTGATAGCCCGTTGGAAAGGTATCACCAAGGAGATTCATTTTGGGGGCTCAATCATGCCTTTGTCTATCATTGAGGAGATATATACCGAAAAACCTTCATTTAGGCCCTCAAAATGGCCCCGGAAGTAAAAACTGCTAAAAATAGTAAATTGCCAAAAATGTCAGAAAACTGTTTTGAGCCAGTTGGAAAAGGTGGGTGGCCACCGATATCCATATGGATCAATATAATATCATATAGATCCACATTGTATTGGTCTGTGGATATGTTTTATCATCTCATAGCTCCACTGTGTATTTTTTGTGGCTATGATAAGTTCATGTCATGGAGGTATGGATCCACATTGTATCTTTGGTGGCCATATCCTTAGTCAATATTTTTCATGGATATGTAGTGTATTGGTCAGTGTTCATGCTTTGAGTCATCTCATATTCCAAGCATAGGTATGCCTGCCTCATAAATGGAACATATATTAATATTGTTTGATGGTTGTTTGCATCTTGTTCCAGGTTCTCCAACTCCACACCCTTGCATTAAAGAGTTGTAAAGTGTTTCAGCCATCAGTTTCTCTTCTGACCTCACACTTTAGGGGGAAATCTATTACACATAAAAATACCACACTTAAGTACCTCACCCTGAGTGTCGCAAGTGTCATAAAAGTGTCACATACACTGACACCATGAAATAACATTTGTCACAATCCCTAGTCAATGTGCAGGAGAAATATATTATATGAAGGTCCAAATACTATGTGCACATGAATTATTTATTAATATTCATAAAAAGGAAATTAATTTAGTGTGAGAATCCACCTCACATTTAGTTTCCTAATCTTAAGGAGAGGTTGAGAATTTCATGGATGGTTGAGATATTTTCTCAAACCAAAATCCTAATTTGGTGAATCTTGAGAGATATTTCCTCCCTAAAATCCTTGAGAGATATTTTCTACCTAAAAATATTGGAGATACCATTTTAGTGGATCTAGTGAGTGATCTTCTCCATGGTGGTTAAGCCTCCAAATCCTATATAATTAGGGCTTTCCATGGAGAAGAGGGGGAAGATTAGAGATATCAAACCTTTGATTCTAGAGGAAGCTTTTAGATATCAAAATTTTGATCTTGGGAGAATCGTTCAAGGGATGGATGAGGGGAGTTTGGAGGAATGCTGCATCATCATCCATGTTTGTAAGTTTTATCTTTAGGTTCTCATTTTAATATACTTAGACTATTTCCTTCAAGCTTTTGTATTATTGCATGTGCTTGTCTACTGTTCCTTCAATATTTGAGAATGAATTTGTTTGATCTAATCTTGTAGAGTAGGAGTCCTTGGTTTCTCTTTTTTGTCTATTGCATTATAGGTATCAAGTTGCGCCAAGGAGTTTTGAGATCAAGCTCGGATTGGAAGCAACGAGGACAAACTTCAAAACTAGGTGCATCACACCTTTTCTCCCTCTCTCTCTTTATGATTAGTTAAACTAAATTCAAAGGGATGTTAGTGTCCACTTGTGTTTTTCTGTCTTAGTATTAGGGATCTGTACTCTAAGGGAAAATTCACCTGTCCATAGGGGAATTATTTCGTAACACCTGGCCCACTGCCAGCCTACATACACCTTCAAAAACTAGGGTTTCTAAAACTTCACAACTTCTTCCCTTCAGACCCTTACTATCTCAGTCACATCCACTTATGATCTGTCACTGCACTCTGCCTTTTACTACCCAATATATACCATAACCAATAACAAACATATATGTACCATCCAACAGCCTATGCATGATCTTAAACCATACATTATCACAAATTATAGATATTTCTCAATCAGAATAGATATGAACTACTCAACCAAACAACTACTATATTTAGACTTCATTACAACCATAAAAAGAATGCCTCAAGAATTCACCATCCCATAATAAATTCTAAGCATTAATACAACATATATAACCATACCATATCTTATGTAGCAGGTGTGAATCAATAGACAACTGTTCTAGGGATTTTCTTTAGACTTCAGGGACCTGGCACCAACACTTGCTCAGGCTTCTATGGATTTTTCTTCATGTATGCTCCCTATTATATTGCCAGCCCGCGTATTTACGCACCCTATTATACCGATAGCCCGCATACGTATGCACCCTATTACACCGATATCCCGTGTACATCTCATAAACTAGGGTTTTTCAATATTTTTGAAACGCTGAAACTTTCATCGTCAATACCTCAAACTTATGAAACTTTTGATGCCTCCATGAGTACCTGCAATGAATCTTTCACCAAGAATATATCTTCAATATTATCAAGAGATACACTAACACAAGTGAACCTTTCTCTCTTATTTATACTTCTCCAAGTAGCTTCCTCATCTAACCAACTCTAACCAACTTCCTTCTTTTAGGAACTAACCCACTTCTGACCTCTTGTCCACTTCTAACCCACTTTGTCCACTTCTAACCCACTTTTCTACAAATAGTGAATTCTCCACTTCTAGTTGCAACTAATTTATTTTTAATTGTTTTATTGTTGCAACCACTTAACCCATGACTAACCACTTTGACTTGTCAACATCTTCTAGGGGCTTCTAGACAACACATGAGGGTTCTCCAACTTCACAAGGCCATAACTCTCTAACCGTGAGGAGTTATGTGACGTTCCACATATCACCGGAAATGAAATGATGATCACTACTCGTCTAGAATAGTGTCACTTAAAAATTCATGGATTTTCATTACAATATTCCAAAATCAATATTTGGGTTCCTTAACCACACATCGAGGATGACTCGACCACTTAACCATTTTGACTTCAAAAAGCATCTTCTCGTGAGGGATTTCACCATAAGGGAACCACTTTGGAGTTCATCCATTTGGTACTTACTATCAGCTATGGTAAGATAATAATGACCAACATTTACATCATCCTGTCTATACATCAATCCATGATAATACATCACTATGACACCACTTGACATATTTGACATCAATTACATATATGACAACATAGTCCATCAATAAATACATCAATGATACTATCAAAATACATCAACTCTTTGACATCAATGACAACATAATGCAACAATCTCCCCCTTTGGAATTGATGGAAATAACAATCATTGATGTCAACACAATTCATTGATGGAAACATGTAGACATGGAAATTCTCTTCATCGATAGCCATCTCAATCACATCAATGTGACTATCTCTCCCCCTTTGAAATCAATGGAAAAGGCTATTTATTTCCTTGGGGCTTCTCCCCCTGCCTGGAATCTCCTTGGGGTTGCTCCCCTCTGTCTGGATGCCTTTGAGCTTCCTATGAATAATGTCTCCCCTTTTGGAATCATGCTACTGCAACCAATCAAGGGAAGAGGAATAACTCTCATTTGGATATGTATCCCCCTATATTCTTTGCAAGATGAACAATATGTTACCAGTCCAATATGCTTCTGCTGCAAATGCTACTACTCAACTGGAACATAGATCAGTTGTTCAAGAATGATCTTCTCTTACTATGACGATCCTTGGACCTGTCTGTGCATCAGACTCATGCCATACCCTACTTAATGAAGCAAAAGGATCTGTCAACAGTGAATAGAGAATCATGAAAAAAACATCAACCATGTACATCCTATTCCATAGCATGTGCCAACCATGCACATCAACACCATACAATAATATCTCATCATTGAAGTGTATATGCCAAGAATATGTTCCAAAAATTGTACCAATCATATATCATGATCATCAACAAGTTCCTCTATCAATGTACCAATAACACCGTCAATATGCCAACCATGTGCCTCAAACAAGTGTCATATCACATATGATATTCCTCTATCATAAACCAAGTGCTACAAATCATGTGTCAAGATATGTATCTCAACCATCAAGAATCAAATAATTTACCAACCAAGCACCACAAAAAGTGTCTCAACTATCCCATACATCATGTATCAAAGTATATGCTAAACAAGTATTACCAATGATGTACTTTAACCAAGTACCATCACCCACAATCATCTTCCCTCTACAAGTGCATCAACCATGCACCAAACATGTATTACTACCTATACCATAGCAAGTGCATAAACAATGGACACAACTTCAACAAGATGAACCACAGTTAAGATGTGTTCCCATATATGTATGCCATATCCACCATAAACCATGTGCCAATCATATTGTTGTTAGGTTATGAAAAAGGTATAAATATCTTCCTTTTTCCCACATTTCATGATATTATTTTGATTGAATTTTCGGTTATTTAGAAGTAAATAGAATAGAAAATGAATAATATACCCTTTAGCATTGATTGTTCGAGATTAGATTACATAGATTCTAAATATGATTGGAATTGTCTGGTTTTATTGCAAGATTGGTTAAATATTGTCGAACCCAAGATAGCAAGGGGAATCTTGAAGATGCACAAGCTATTGGAGGTTGAAGACTTTATGGCGCAAAGCAATTTTAAAGATAATTGAGTTACTCATTGTAATAGTAAAGCAATCCTGAGGATCTCTCGATCCTCAGGATAGCTTAATTTACCCAGATTATTGTAACATATAAGGGGTAAATAGATCTTGAAGAAAGGAGATATTTTGCACTCAAGAATAGAGAATATAGAATTTCTATGCGTTAGTAGTTTTTATAGAAATGTTGTACCAGCTATGAAATCAATAGAAGCCTCAAGCAGTTTTTCCATTTTTATATACTGAGTTTTTAATAACAGTGCTTCTAAGGACCGAGGGCCCAGTCTGAAGGAGCTACTGTTCGATCTATAATTGTATCGGCTCAAATTTTGTCTTGTGATTCAATTTTCTTTTATAGTAGTTAACAAACGCATAAGTGTGTTGATGATTTCATGTCATTTGCAAAAAATAGATATTCCCTGAAGTATTGAATGATTGTTGTTCCAATTCCCATTACTGAGATTCAATGCGTGAAGGTTCCTCATAAGTTCACATTTGTTGTTCCTTTCATAAGTTTACATTTTTTGTTCCTTTCATAAATTTACATTTGATGTTCCTTTTTCACTAGAATATAGCTATTGTTCCTTTCAATAGAAATATGATTGCCATCTCTTTTCAGTTAGAGTACGGTCTCTATTCCTTTCCATAGATGGAGTAATTCGCCTTTTTCTTTTCAGCAATTCTGATTCATAATGATAGCAATTCCTGCATGTCTTTATCTAGATTCAATTACTGCTCTTAGAATGAATTCAATAGATTCACTAGTTCCTTTCCTTTTGTATAGATTTAGATTTCAATCCCTAGAATCTTTAATGAATATTTGAGGAACTTGATTGTTGACAAACTTATATCTTCTTTCGCTACATGATTTTAGCCTCTATAATCTATCTACATAGACTTTGCCGATATTCTTTGAGATAAAAGACTAATCCTCGGGTTGATAAATTAATGTTAAACTAAGGTTGTTTTTAGATATCTTTAGAGATCAACATTTTGGTGCCATTGCCGGGGAAGAATGTCAAAGGTAGCATAGATTATGCCTCTGGAGGATGAGGTATTGAAAATGGAAGGTAAGAACCTATGCAGGCAATAAGTAAGATGCTTATACCAACGCCTACCTCCAGATGATGCATTAAGAGGTTACATAGGTGTTTTTTTCCTTTTCGATTTTTTTTTTCCTTTTTGTTGTGTGAAGTGTGTATGACTAAGAAGAAAGATCTTGAAAAACCAAAACCTCCACCAAAAATTACCAAACCCCAAGGCTCGGTGCTCCCTAGAAGAAGTACTTTCATATACGACATCA
Organism: Picea engelmannii; assembly: GCA_009831015.1. Taxonomy (NCBI): domain Eukaryota; kingdom Viridiplantae; phylum Streptophyta; class Pinopsida; order Pinales; family Pinaceae; genus Picea; species Picea engelmannii. The sequence goes on along the minus strand of ML786025.1, from coordinate 241,029 downwards.
TCCAAAAAGCAGAATCTCAAGCCTCGGTTGGACCTAGAAAAGGATCCACCCGAATCCCTCAGGTGGCAGCTTCACCAACTGCAGCCCACGCCAAGATTCATAGAAAAACTGAAGGGACTGAGCTAAGTTTTTAGATCACAGATATTCTACCCCTCAACCCTTTAGGAGAGGGAAACTCTTGCAACCTGGATGAAGGAGAAGGAGAAACTAGTGGGATAACTAAGACAAACCCACCACCAAATCCTGAATCTCCTGCAAAATAAGAAGGCATACCTGAAATTCTAGACAGAGGGAGTGAAATCAGATCCCCTAGAATATCAGATAACCAATCAATTCAAATAATATATCTGGATCAAGAAATCCCTAAATATTTCTGGCATATTTTCGATCAAATGGCACAACCAAATCCACAATGTCCCTAGACTTCCACTTTGGAATATCTGATAGTTGATCCAATTGCCAATGCCCCCATGAAGGCTATTCCCCTACAAAACCTGCCAACCTTTCATGGATTAATCTCAGAAGATCTGGACACATTCTTATTCAAATTTGATGTCCTATGTAGAGGATATGGTTACACCTCTGAACCCCAAAAATTAAAATTGTTCCCCTCCACTTTGAAAGGAGTAGCTCTACGTTGGTTCATGGGATTAGGGGGAGGAACTATAAACTCATGGGATGAAATGAAACAAGCCTTCTTAACAAAATATCAGGATTATTGTAGAACCAGAGACTTAAAAGATGAAATCTTTCAAATGACTGCAAAAGAAAATGAATCATTAGAAGAATATGTAGAGAGATTTCAATATAATTTACAAAGATCACCCTATGGCATGCTACCAGGAGAAGTACTTAAGGAAAATTTGATTAAAGTCATGAAAGATGAATGGGTAGAAACGTTGAATTTAATGGGGAAAGGTGATATTTATCAAGAAACTTATGATGACATTGTCCTATTGTGCATTAGGTGCTCAAGAGGAAGTTCACAGACCAAATCAGGGATACGTACCCCCTTCACTAGAAATAACAATATTACTAGTGGGGGTGTTACTCAAGGTGAAGTTGGTAATCACTTAGAAAAATTTAAAACAGACATTCTAAGCACTCTGACTACACAATTGGATGTGTTGCAGGCCAAACAAAAAAAAATAGAAGAAGAACAAACATTAGCCATATTTTTCCACAGGTGCAGAAGGAAACATGGCCCAAGGGATTTCCCTTTGGACGTAGTCCAGGTTTTCTCTATCTGCACCAAGGATCACGACACAGAACAATTCCCATCACTTCCTGGACTGAAATTTGTCTTTAGGGAAGCATAAGAAGAAACATAACAATTATATCTAATGGCTTAGCGTCGTCAATGGCAGAATTGACCCCCAAATATATTGCAGGACCCCTTCTCCTTCTTCCCTGGGCAATATAACCAGCAAGCTCCTGCTAGCACATGGCAGGGTCAGCCATTTAATAATCAAAACTAGCAACCCCAACAATATCCACCTGTAAATCCAACTTGGAAAAACTAGCCCACTGCAATCCCTGCTTGGAAGAATTAGCCAACTACAAATTCTACCTGGCCTAACTCACAATATCCCACCTCATCCTGGAAAAACTCCAATAACAACATTTACCCTTTATCAGTGGCCTAACATGACTGCCCAAAACCCAAATTGGAATCAAAATTGGCAGTGCCCCATGGGGATAAACAATCAACCGATGGGGATGGCCCATGAAACTCAACCTACGTTACAAGCCCCACTTCAATTGTCCCAAAATCCACAATCCCAATTACGCCCTCAACTACTAGCCCAACCTCACCCAAATCCAAATAACAGATTGCCTCAGCTCGTCCAGATTATGGAAAATGGAGAAGGAGAGATTAGCTTAGTAGGGTGCAACGAACTACGATTAAGGTCGGGATGAATAATCTCCCCTAAAGAAAATTATGTTTTTCAAGGGAAGGAGAAACAACCAACAATAACACCTCCGACTATGGAAATAATACAAGAAATCAAGCGGGGGGGAGACATAGTCGAATCACAAGATCCTGATAAGGGTACAACACCCTCCCCTCCATTCCTCAAAAGATTGATGATAGAAAAACCGACCGTATATCCCAACCTCGACCTTGTAGGGGAACTCAAGAATTTATATATCAAGATTCCACTCCTGCAAGCTCTTTAGGACATCCCCATCTACACAAAAACAATCAAAGAGCTATGTGGGAGAAAACCCGTCAAAAAAATTAAAAATCCATCATCAACAGTCCGTGTGGTAGGAGCCTTGTCTGATCTAATTTTAGGTAGACAAGAACTAGTTAAATATGCAGATCCGGGGAATCCCATAGTAACAGTTCAGATCTAGGGCTGCTCTTTTCCCAATACACTAGTTAATTTGGGAGCATCCATCAACATCCTGACTATGGAAACTTGCAATACCCTGGGTTTTAACTCCTTCGAACCCACAACAATAATGTTGTAGTTGGCAGACCGATCGATAGTTCGACTAGTTGGCACATTACATGATATAGCCATCTCCGTTGACTCTTGGGAATATCCGACGGACTTCCTCATCATCAATCCAAAAGGTGGACTTGAAGGGAATCCATTGATACTGGGCATGCCATGGCTTGCAACAACAGATGTGTACATAGGATGTCAAACATGAAATATGAAAATCACTAGAGGGGGTATCACAAAGAACCTCATTTTATATCCTCATGCTAAACCTAGTCCAACTTTCGTATATCCACAATTGCCACCACCATGATACCCATAGAGGGATTTACGAGCCCCTCTTACGTAGGAAGAAGCCCTCAAACTTAAAAATTAGTTAGAGGATGACGTAATCAGTGGGTTTATCAATAATCCGTCCACCATGAGAAACCCAACCTGCTAGATTCTCCAAGATGTTCTAGACTGTGAAGCACAGGGGGACTTATTGGAAGATTTAATGGAGAAAAAAATTCCAACTACGGCTATTCATAACAGCAAACTCGTCGAGATCTTACCCGGGAGGCCTCTAAACATCAATGCCAATTTAGATGAACAACAACAACAAAATTTAATTCATGTCCTCTCCAAATACCAACAAGATTTTGCATGGGAATATTCTGATATGAAAGGTATTGATCCACAACTTTGTACACACCACATTTATGTTGACAAAGAATCCTGACCTATCCGCCAGCGACAGAGAAGATTAAATCCTCACCTCAGGGATATCGTTAAAGAAGATTTACAAAAACTATTGGACATAAATTTTATATATCCCATCTCAAATAGTCGATGGTTTTCCCCACTAGTGATCGTCCCAAAGAAAAAATGGGAAATGGCGCATCTGTGTTGACTACAGGGAACTTAACAAAGCCACTCAAAAAGACCACTTCCCTTTGCCTTTCATTGACTAGGTCCTGGATACTTTGGCAGGAAAGAAATTATTTTCTTTCCTAGACGGTTTTAGTGGATACAATTAGATTCAGATCACCCCAAAATATCAATATAAAACCACATTCACATGTCCCTAGGGCACTTTTGCATACAGAGTATTACCATTTGGAATTTGTAACGCTCCAACCACCTTTCAAAGGGCCATCCTGAGCATATTCAGTGATCTGATCAGTGAAGGAATTGAAGTCTATATGGTGTAAATTCTAACCTTGTACAATATCTACTGCAAACTGATATTCAGAAAAGAACAGAAAAAATACAATGGAAAATACAAACATTACACAGAGATTTTTCACCTAGAAACCCAACCCAGAAAAACCAGCATATATTATATTCATACATTATGTTACATTGTTTACAACACAATATACATATAGGAGCCAGTGGCATCCAAAACCCTAACCCAATGACCTGGATTAGTCCAAAACCCTAATTCCTTAACTGGAAATAGAAAACCATCGGCAAAAATCATGTGCCGAAAAACCACCTAATATCACGTGGTCCCGAAAATATGTCGTCCCGGTAATATGTCGTCCTGGAAATATGTCGGCCCAAAAAAAAAAAAAAATCGGGGGTGCTGCCCCTGAACCCCCACGTAGGGGTCTCCGCCCCCCTGCACCCCCCGAAGGGGGGCCTAGAGGCCCCCCCTCTAACCCCCCTGTGCACCTGGTGCAGGTACTTAGACACTACTACTCGTGCAAAGAATATAACACATACCCAACATATGGATGATTTCACTCCTTATGGTGATGACTTCGATCAAGCACTGAATAACCTGGAGAAAATACTAGAGCGATGTATCGCGACCAGGTTATGTTTAAGCCACAGAAAGTGTCACATGATGATGACAGAGGGTGTGGTACTAGGGCATTATATCTCTCCAGATGGAATTAGGGTAGACCTAGCAAAGATAGAGGTAATCCTTAATCTACCCACACCACACACACAAACCGAGGTACATAGTTTCCTTGTCGCTTTAGGATACTATCGTAGGTTTATGGAAAATTTTGCAAAAACTACTGCACCTTTACATGATTTGACTGGTAATGTAGAATTTCAGTGGTCTGACAAGTGTGATGTGGCATTTGCAGGACTCAAAAAGTTGATCTCAACAACACCAATGTTGAGGGGGCCAAATTGGAAAATACCATTCCACATCTCCACCGATGCATCAGATATTTCCATAGGCACTATCCTTGGACAGGAGGAGGAGAATAAACCTTACACAAATTATTTTATTAGCAAGAGTCTTAATCCAGCTGAAATTAATCATAAAGTAACAGAGAAAGAGTTTTTAGCTGTTATACATGTAATCAATAAATTTCGTCATTATATAACAGGCTATCCAGTCATTTTGTATACTCATCATTCTGCTATCAGATATCTAGCTAATAAACCAATTACTAATGGACAGGTCACTCGATGGTTGTTATTATTGCAGGAATTTGATATCACCATCAAAGATCGACCCGGAAGAGAAAACCTTGTCACAAACTTCCTATCCCGCATACCCAAAACAGATGACTCCTTAACAGTCGAAGACCGATTTCTAGATGAGCATATGTTTGTCATTACTACAAAGCCACCTTGGTACGCTGACGTGGAAAATTACCTGGCAGTAGGAATATTACCAACACATCTTTCATCGAAAGAAAGAAATCTAATCATCCAACGTAGTGCACGATTCCCCTGGATCAGCGGATATCTCTTCCATACATGAGTTGATCTCCAGATCCACAGATGCATACGAGATGACAAAATCTATGACATATTAAAATCTAGAAATGATGAGCCCTATGGTGGGTACTTTGCAGACCGCAAGACTGGACACAAAATTCTACAGATGGGCTATTATTGGCCCTCAATATTCAAAGATGTGAAGAAATACATCCAAACCTGCGATAGTTGTCAATGGATGGGAAAACCAGGTTAGGCTGATGAAATGCCTTTCAAAGCACAAGTAGTTGCAGAACCATTTGAGAGATGGGTACTAGACTTCATTGGCCCCTTCAACCCAAAGTCAAATCGGAAGGCCTATATTCTAGTCGCAACTGACTACATGAATAAATGGGTAGAGGCAGAAGCCTTGCTAAATGCAACAGAAGAAGTAGTCATAAAATTTATTTTCAAATTATTTGTATGCTATGGACTACCAAGAGAGGTAATTACTGATGCGGGGTCACAATTTACAACTCATAGAATCACCACCACCCTGGATAATTATCATATCAAACACATAATTACTTCTCCGTATCATCCACAAGAAAATGGACAAGTGGAAAGCACCAACAAAGTCTTGGAGGCAATCCTTACAAAGACTGTCTCAACAAACAGACAAAATTGAGCTTCTGAGCTCCCAAATGCCTTATGGGCTTACCGCACAACATGGCGTAATACCACTGGCTACTCTCCTTACCATTTATTCTATGGAAAAGAACCCATCTTCCCAATCGAGTTTTAAATCGAGACTCTAAGGATGGCCCAGGAAATCAAAATGGATCTTACAAAAGCACATAAACAACGCCTTCAACAACTCAATGAATTGGATGAAGCACACCTGTCTGATGTAGAGCACACAACTGTTATTCAGCAACAGAGATCGACCTAGCATGATAAGCATATAAAGAAAAAAATATTTAAAAAAGGAGACTGGGTGCTCCTCTATGATTCCAAATTTCAGGATTTTCCGAGAAAATTACAGACACGATGGCTAGGACCATAAAAAATCAGTGAAGTCCATGATAATGGCATAGTTACGTTAAGCACCATTGACGGGTCCAGATCTCCATTTCGGGTCAATGGACATCGGCTACGACTCTATCATCGGCCACTGTCAAAATAATCTTTCTACCAGGAGGTAACTAAGGACCCTACCGTTCAAATTTTGACTGGCTGGGAAGGTAATCCAACCACCCCAACTCCATAAATATTGAAATCTGTTGACACTGTATATACTATATATAATTTTGTTTAGTTTTTTTTTTTTTTTTTTTTNAGGGAGGATAACCATGATGAACCCAATTAGCACCCTTTTCTATTCCGAACTCCCACTTCATCTCGCTACCCATACCCTGTCTTCTGCAGAAAAATGAGTATGTCATGATTTAGTAGCGGCAATTGGGAAACTATAATAAAATTTATAACATTAACAAACCATCCATTACTTAATTTTGAAATAAACCAACTCATAAATGAACTTATTTGATGAGGAATCAACCTTGAATTCAAGCAAAATACATACCAGGTTTCTACAAATTCAGATGGTTTGAATGGAACAATTGTTGTTCCTTTTGCACGCCTGTTGTTCCTTTGAACGGAACAATTGTTGTTCCTTTTGTGCGCCTCTTGTTCCTTTGAATGAAACAATTGATGTTCCTTTTGTGCGCATGTTGTTCCTTTGAATGGAACAATTGTTGTTCCTTTTGCGCACATGTTGTTCCTTTGAACGGAACAATTGTTGTTCCTTTTGCACGCTTGTTGTTCCTTTCAACAGAACAATTGTTATTCCTTTTGCGTGCATGTTGTTCCTTTGAACGGAAAAATTGTTGTTCCTTTTGCGCACCTATTGTTCCTTTGAACGGGACAATTGTTGTTCCTTTTTGCGCGTCTACTGTTCCTTTGAACGAAACAATTGCTATTATTTTTTTTTACACCTATTGTTCATTTTGTCATTCCTTCCTTGTTGATAAAACACTAAACCTTTCTTTTGGGGTACAAATTTCACCAAAATAATTTTCATCAGCATTATTTCTAACGATCCATCATTATTTTGTGGACTATCTCCCATACCTTATCAAATTGCTTTTTGGATCACTTCCTTCAAAATATCTTAAACCCTGTTCATAATCTGTAACCACCATAATTCGTTTCTTTTCCCTTATATATTACACTTAAATGATACCTCGTGCTTATAACTAATAAGGAATCTATGACACACTTTTACTTGGCATCCTTACACTTCTTTATGCCATCCCTTACTCTTAAGGAGTAGATGAGCCTCCCTTCATACAATAATATAATAAATCAATAGAATTTCTTTCTTTTTTCACAAAGAATAGGGGGTCTCATCAAGAGCCAACCTACCATGATCATAGGATAATAACCTAAGTGACATTCCCACTATGGCTACTACACCAGGATAATGTCTTTTCACATTCTCTTTTTTTCAAAGGACAAGATATATCATCATGAGACGACTAGTTCACTTAAGTTACACTCTAGTGAGTGGCATTATCATCATCTGGATACCAAACTAGGATAATGGTCTTTTCGGAAAAACTTTAAAAAAATTAAAAACAAATAAATAAATAAATTTTTATAGATCGGTCAATAGTTTTTTTTCTTTTCCACAAAGAATAGGGGGTCTCATCACAAGCCATCCTACCACGATCATAGGATAATAACCTAAGTGACATTGCCATTATGGCCACCACACCAGGGCAATGGCCTTTGACATTCTCTCTTTTTCAAAGGACAAGAGGTCTCATCACGAGTCAACTTGTTCACTTAAGTTATAATCTAGTGAGTAGCATTATCACTATGGCTACCAAACCAGGATAATGGTCCTTTTGGAAAAGATGATTCAAACAAGTATCAAGGATATAGGCTCATCTTTGGGTTAAAAGGCAATCCCATCGAGGCTATGGACACAAGATGGCAGTAGTGGCTCTGCCTGTGGTATGGAAGTTACCTTAACACACTAAGTTTCATCATCTCTCTAGATTTCCTTCACTCAATCACGAGGCTATCATTTCGGTTGTATTCAATAACACAGAAAAGTAACAACATTATGTTATGTGGGATATTATTTAACTGAACAAGATTTAATTTATTCGGAGCATGTATCCTTAACGCATTATTTTAGGTATAGGTATTTTCAATTCCACAAACACATTTAATGATTACCATTAAATATGTTGTTCAAACATAAATCATTTGGCGGCCACCGTACAATCATTAATTTTTGCCACCAATACCTACAATCATTACTCTTCCCTACACTGACGGCCGAGGTCGACCTTTCTATTAATAAGGGGAGTGGACGCTCGACACACTTCTCGATGTAGATAGTAATGATTGTAATAAATACATTCAATTAGATACATTTGTTGTCTCTGATAGTTGTTATTCTTGGTAATTTTTCCTCCAAAGTTGGTCTAACCACCTCTGCTAACAGGAACGATAGTCATCCATATTTTCTCACAAAAAGGGTGGCAGAGGTGTGCGCAGGGAACCTATTTTACTAAATCTTACAAAGAAAGCGAGAGACATCCTACATCAGCTGGGGTGGGCAGAGTACTTCAACCGGCTGCAAGGATATGACACAAATGTCACGCTTGAATTCTTTCAGAATCTGCAGGGGGGAAACTCTATGGTGCAGGGCATACAAATCTCAGTCACCCCGGAAATCTTAGCAGAGGTCACAAGACTCCCTAATATAGGCATTCAGTGGACATGATGATACACAACAATGAAGGAAGCTGTGGAAACCTTCACAGACCCTGGGGAAGAATTGGATAAGAAAGGAAAAGGACTCAACCCCAGTACCCTCAGAGAACCATGGAAGGAACTTGTAGGGGTAATTCAGCGGTACATCACTTGTAATGGATGATATGACGTAATTCGACCTTGCCACCTCAAATTGCTGGTAGCTTTAAAACAACGGTTAGTACATAATCTACCTTTATTTTTGAATGCCATATTACATGAGGTTGCTCTGAGAACACAAAAATCCAAGGACCCTGTTACTGTTATCAGCCACCATAGATTAGTTAAATTGATAACAATTAAGGCACTGAGTCAAACTCAATTGACCTGGGATAACCTGATTGAGGCCAATAGAACTCCACAACTAGAGAAACCTGAATTATGCCATGAAGAACCACCACAGGAAATCAAAGATAGACAGGAAGAGGAGACTAATACCCAAAGGGAAATCCCATCTCCTCAAACTGAAGTTGAGGTAGATCCTGCCCAAATCACAGAGACCTAGACCGTACAAACACAAGAATTAACAAAAAAGAGGAAGAGAGCAACAATTGCCCCTACAACCATCATTCATACAAGGAGAAGAAGTAGACGAATTCAGGAAACAACTAAAGTAATTCAGGATACAACAAAACAGCCTGAAGAACTTCAGAACTCTACAAAACAGTCTCCATGCAAGAATGCTCAAGGAATTAGGCAAGAAGAACAGACCTCATAGAGGAATGATCAGGAAGACACCCAACTGACATTGTCACATATGAAAGAACAATTTATGAAGAGCTATGAGGTAGAAATAGCCCAGGTGTTATCACTGAAATTTCGTCCGCACTGGGCGACAAGAACTCCGCATCATCAGCACAGAAAAACAGTCATTCATGGCACAAGGATTAATTCCATAGCACAGCAAAAGGGCCAAAACTATACAAAAATGGCTAAAAAATTAAAAGGCGCATTGCACCCACTGAGAACGCGCGCATGCGCGCAACATCTTCGTATATCGGGCGCATAGGCGCGGCTGTGAGGTGCAAAACCCGCGCGCCTGCCAAACAGCGCATTTATGGAACTGGTCGGCCTCCCAACCACTATTGGATCGGCTCCAAAGTCGATTTGACATCAAATCCAAGTTCAATCTGCGTGGGGAGGCTGGTCAAAGACCTAATGGTGCCCTAAAGGGCCTCTTTTCACATTCAAAAGGGGTTGCATAATAGCTCAAAGCTTGGCTATAAAAAGCCATGAATGACCACCATTTCTTCAAGGAACTTTTTGTATTGTTATGCTGTTGAGATTACTAGAGACTCACTCTTTGGTAATTGACATTATCAACATCATTTCATAAGCTTTCCATCTCTCACTAGAGTGGAGAAGCTTGGAGTTCTTTCATTCACACTTTCACCTTTCATTGTAAGGAGAGCAATCAGTTGAGGGCCTCAAGAGCCTTCCTTTGGAGAGGGAAGGGACCCAAGTCCTCTTCTCCATAGTGTATCTTTGGATTTCATCAATCAGACCAAGCATATCTATTGGTGA
>ML786025.1:216608-229708 GCA_009831015.1 Picea engelmannii | reverse complement strand
GGACTAGTTTCTTGCTTTTCTAGATTAACTCACACATAGGGAGATAAAGGATAGTAACGGACCACAATGTCCACATGCTAGTTCCTAGGGCTTTTAAAATTCCGCAAGGTTGTACCAATGCCATCTAGTTGATTTAGGTAATTCAAACTTTTGTAAAGGACCAAACGATGTCCACATGTTGCAAGGTGAAATCTAACAACTAAAATTTGGTACACTTGTTCACTCACACACAAAAGCCATTTTTGCACTCACATAGCCATTCTCGAAACGTGGTGGTCTAAGTAGGTTTCCTCCCAAGGGATTCTGAAAACACCCCATCTTTTCTTGATTGGACTATCCACTCCCAAATTTTAATCAAACGAGGTTGGTTTTCACCCCCAGCCTCACAAAACACTTCATTTAAAATCTTTTTAACAACTCACTAAGTTTTCCTCCACAGGAGGTGCCAAAAGAAGATTTTAGTCTAGGTAGGATTTTGGGGGTAGGTATCCAAATAACCCCCCGTCATCTGGTTCTCACAATTTCAAACATAGAAGTTGACAATAGGGAGCTTTTAAATCCTCCAAGTCCAGCGTTCCAATCACCATAAGGCAGGGAGATACCCGTGAAGGGTTGAAGGCCGAGGTCCGGTTGTTCTGTGCGTCCCCCCTTGAGGCACCCACCTCTTGGATGGGATCCAGCCCGTGACCCATTTCTTAGGCCGAAAATCTAAATGCCGCGCTTGGACCGAGGTACCTAGTGACCAATTGTAGGACATCTACCCAGGTGGCGATTGTGGGTTGCAATCGCACCTTGATTAGATTTTGTGTGGCTATTGGGAGGTATCGCCAGTTCTTTCGGGATATTGCACCCTCTACCCCTCATTATAACCAGTTATTTCATTCTTCACTAGCATCTCTTCCGGTGAATTCAGACCCCACTATTGAGAGCTATTGGAAGATCCAGTGCTATTTGAGAGGAAGGACGTTACGTCTTCTAGGACACGAGCATTTGCTTTCCTTTTTGATTCCCCAACGCGGACAAAAACCCTCTTACCCATATATATGCTGCTTTCTCACTCATGTATGATGCACATCTGATTACAATTTGACTTTGGTACATATATTGTATAGACACTTTGCAAAGACTCTTGGTTATATATTTCTCTCACCACTTGTTGCACACATTACACACATTCAGTCTGACATCATAGGGGAACCACAGAACCCCCGTCGTTCACGATGTTTGCTCAATCTCCCACCTATCTTAGGGGGAGTATCCGGTCGTACTCGTTCACATACTCCTGTGAGTGCTACCATCCTAGGATTGGCTTTGCTTGGTTCTACCTTACTTGGGTCCACTTCCCAAGGTCATCCATCTTCTAGCTCTCCTTTACACGGAAGCAGAAGACCTACTTCCTCTCAAGGAGGGATCACCAACCCACCTAGTCCTCATCAAGGATCAGGTTCACAACACAACATGGCTGGAGCTAACCCTCCACTACAGATGCCATAATTGGCCTCTCTCAACATTCCGGATCTCACCAAGCTCACTAATGATCCTATATTGCATGACGCCACATGGCCTGCAATGCCAACCAAACTTCCCTCAGACATTCCAAAGTTTGAAGGAAAGGTAGGGGATGACCCTGCCAATCATGTCATGACCTTTCACCTATGGTGTTCTTCCAATAGCATCATGGAAGACTCCGTCAGATTGCGTCTCTTCCAACGCACACTTACTGGCCCATCGGCCAAATGGTATGTTGAAGAAAAATCAGGGTCACACTCGACCTTTGAGTCATTGGCCAAAGCCTTCTTGACATTTTTCCAGTTACCAATCCGACACGATAATGGTCTCGAACTACTGTCCAATTTCAAACAGTCCTCAGCCACCCACATTGCTGACCACATTCATGAGTGGCGTAGGCGACGTAGTTTGTGTAAAGCAGAAACCACCAAGAAACAATGCCTTGACTGGTTTCTTAGATCCCTTGTCGCCCTCCTAGGAAAAGATGTCGCTTCCACCTTCCCTCAGTCTGAAGAAGAAGCCATCAGTAAGGCCCAGCAATATGACTTCATATATGCACAGTCAGGATACTTGTACACCGTCCTCCCTGATCTACCAAAACCTATGCCCTTTGGCCAGGACAAACCTGGGATGTCTCATTCAGCAGACGGACTCATAGGTGCCACCACGCATCATGGTCCACAAACCCAACCACCACCGATGTATGGAACACCTCAATACCCGCCAGTATATGGGGGCACCCCTTATTTCCCCCCACCCCCGTATCAACAGCCGTATCCTGTTGCTATACCTCCACCCATCAGTGGACCACCACCGGCACCACCCATACACCCACCCATTCCTACAAGCAGTGGTACTCCCTCAACGTCATCTTATAGAACTAGAGAAAGCACCATGCCTTCCTATGTACCTTATGGAGCCGCACCACCACAAAACCCTTACTTTCCCTTTCCCGGACCCCCACAACCTATGGCTCCCCCACATCCCAACACAGGGGTAAATTTTGTTCAACCTTCCGCTGCTCAACAGTATCAGAATTTTGAACAACTAAATACGGCCAACCCATCTCAACCATCAAACAATAACAGGAGGAAAGGACGGAATAGGAACAACAAAAACCCCAATCAAGGCGAGAATCAACCACCACAGCAACAGCCTACTGGAGGCAACCCGAACCAAGGGAACCAAAACCCCCAGGGGGGCAACAACAACAAATGCCAAGGACGGAACACGGTCAAGACCATACACCCTTGTGCTCTTTGTGGCGTATATGGTCATTACACTCACCATTTCCCACAGATCGCTGATTTCAAGAGGTTGAAAGACTCTGGGAGTATTCCCCCTTCTCCTGCGCAACCTGCCCCTCAACAGGCACAACAACAATATGCGCAACAACCTCTCGCAGTATTGCAGAATCCTATTCCACATCAAGGCGTAATCAACTCCCAACAGGATACATAGCATCCCCCACCACAAGTGGGCCAATACCACAATCCCAATAACCCTACAGAGCGAACAATTCTCCTCACCAGCGAGGAGGAAATCCTTCTACAAACACGTAATCGTCAGTATCCTGCACCAGCTGAGTCCACTCCTACATCTGCAGAAACAAATCCTCCACCGACGGGACCCCCGTTGGTGATCCCTCGCACATCCGCCGAACCTCCATTACGCATTCCTCGCATTCCATTATGTAGGAATGTTCACAATCCACAGGCTCGGGCCGCACACAACTACAGCTTGGTAGATGACTTAGCGCAATCCCTGGCTGCCATGTCAATTCTAGAAGTCCTCCAGACATGTCCAACACAACAAAAATCACTACTTTCTGCCATGGGGGCAGTCGACCCTGCAGATACTCGACTCATTACCTTTGACCTTGATACCTGCGAACCACGTCTTCCTGCCGCAATTGCTATTCAAATACCCGTCAAAATACGGAACATCACAGTCCATCGATGTATTATCGATGAAGGGGCATCCACATGCATTATGTCCAAAACCGTATGGAAGAAACTTGGTTCCCCAGAGCTCTTACCTTCCACCATCACATTACGCGCCTACGACAGAAGATCATCATCCCCCGAAGGGCTCTTCCAAAATGTCCCCGTAGAACTCGGGGGCAAAACCATTCTCATTGACATAGAAGTTATCGACGCCCCACTCGAGTACAATATCTTGCTTGGTCGTACTTACATGTATGCTATGAAAGCAGTAGCATCGTCAGTCTTTCGGACAATCATGTTCCCCCACAATGAGAAGATAGTAACCATAGACCAAGTTACACATTATGAGACCAACCCATCAACTAGTCTGGATAACATTCTTCCACTCATTCATGCCAACCAAGAAATATACCCACTCGTCGAGATGGGGCCTGGGATTTTCAAAGACCCGGCCTTGTTAGGGACATACCATGGAGCACCACCACTCCTTCCCCCTAGCCAGGTATGCGGCGTTTCCTCTCAGAAAACTCTCCAGAAGGATACTCATCCTCCTCAGGAGGCTTCAGCCACCCCTGACGTCTCACCAGTCACAGCACCCCTCCAACAGGAGCCTCCTGCACAATCGCCGACCCCCAAAGTCCACGAATCCACACCTCCTCAAGGGCCTACCTCCCTTTGGGAGACAGTCCCCCGACCCCTTACTCAAATTCCATTCTTTTACCCACCCCCCGGAGTAGAAGCTTTCCAGGTAGCCGCAACGCTCACGCTTCCCAATATGGTGTTAGCAATCCCAGTGTGGTACTTACATCCACCTGAGATGGTCCCTCGCCCACAGGCAGGACTTCCCATGACAATTCCTATTCTTACTCCCAAAGTCCCAACTACTCCTATTCTCCCTACCCCCCCTGCTACAGCTGGGGGCAGGAGAGCGAAGAAGGAACCCACAGCTCCACTTCCTCCGCGCATTGCACCACCATGCGCGTTGTGTGACAAAGGGGGCTACCAAACCAACAAATGACCATCCCTACCAGAGTTACGGAATTTGATTCCACCCAACCCAACCCCCACACCACCCATTACTACTGTTGATACTCAACCTTCCAGTAGTAAAGGTTTAAAGACCAAATTCGCGTGTGCCATTTGTTCTGAGTATGGCCATTACACCCATCATTGTCCATCACTGCCTCGTTTCCGGCAGGCATTAGACATCGTCAGCCGCAACTTTCAGAACAACCCACGCCCTGCTGCATCACCTACAGCACCTATCACTGACATTCGCTATGTCACTACATCTGTCAATGAGCGCATGAGATTCCCTTGCTCTCTTTGCGATTCACTGGCCCATTTTACCTACCAATGCCCGATGATCATCGAATATCGGCGCCGTCAGTTGGCCCTGCGACACCAACCCGCAGCTGAGATAATTGACCTTACTTCGCCACAGGCGGAGCTTCACATCATTTCTCCCGAGACTGAGGCACTCCCAACACCTCCATGGTTCTTAGATGACGTATCTGAGGATTTACCCCGTAACCCACCTAACTCTCTGGCTCATTCCTCTACGGAGACTCGCCATCCCACTACCACGGGAACCCCTCAATATCTCAATATATGGTTTTTGTCGAGTGAACCCTCCCCTACTATGTCCCCCTTTGTTTCCACAGTAGGGGGAAACCATACTGTCACGGAGATCACCCCTCATGATCCACTATATTCCCGTTGTTTCCAATGCGACGAAGACATACTGGAAGAGCTACAACACCCGGACTCACCCTGGGGCGCATTACATCATCGGGCACTTTTTCTTCCACAGGACGCTCTTTTTCCTCCGACCCTTAACCCAATTTATGCGGTCAAAACCAAAGATTTCATTCCTCTTGGGCCGATCGATTGGTTCAACAATCCTATTCCGGCACCTGATGCTTTTGAAGAAGGGAATTTGGCTAACATTTCCCCCACTATCAAAATCGATATCTCCATCAAACCAGGCATCGTAGAAGAAATCATCATTGGAGCAG
Organism: Picea engelmannii; assembly: GCA_009831015.1. Classification (NCBI taxonomy): domain Eukaryota; kingdom Viridiplantae; phylum Streptophyta; class Pinopsida; order Pinales; family Pinaceae; genus Picea; species Picea engelmannii. Next base: position 224,235 of record ML786025.1, on the reverse strand, counting down.
CATGCACTCCTGAGGAAATCATTGCCTACAAAGCCCTCTTCCAAGAGTTTCGAGATATATTCGCCTGGTCATACACCAAGATGCCTGACATCGACCCTTCCATTGTCGAACATCGCATCGACACCTGGCCTGACATCACACCAGTTCGCCAGAAGCAGCGACCACTACACCCAGCCAAGGCCGCGGCTATCAAAGCCGAAATAGACAAACTGCGCACGGCTGGATTCATTTACCCCATCGCTTATACGTCTTGGGTTTCCAACCCTGTACCCGTCGACAAAAAACAGGGCACCATTCGCGTTTGCACCGACTTTCACGATCTCAACAACGCTTGTCCAAAAGACAATTTCCCAACGCCATTCATCGATCAGATTATCGACGATTGCGCCGGCCATGAAGCTCTCTCCTTTATGGATGGATTCTCTGGCTACAACCAAATTCAGATTCACCCAGCCGATCAATACAAAACTGCATTCATAACCCCCTGGGGTACGTTTGCATATCGTGTCATGCCCTTCGGCCTCAAAAACTTCGGCGCAACCTTCCAGCGCGCGATGACATATATCTTTCATGATCTGGCCGCAATCATCCTAGCCTACTTAGACAACCTCACTGCTCGCTCCAAGAAGCGTAACCAACACCTCAATGATTTGCGGACCATCTTCCAACGGTGTCGTCAATACAACATCCGCTTGAACCCTCTCAAGTGTGTGTTCTGCGTCACCACAGGGCGCCTCCTCGGTTTCATTGTTTTGCAAAGCGGTATCACCGTGGACCCCCTCAAAGTCCAAGCCATCACAGAAATTCCACCTCCTCGGAATTTACGACAGCTACAGAGTTTACAGGGCAAAGCCAACTTCCTTAGGCGCCTTGTTCCTGATTACGCTATATGCGCACATGGTTTTCTTCGCCTACTACGACACGACATCCCTTTTCATTGGGACGACTATGCCCAACAGTCATTTGACGATCTTAAAGCAGCACTCTCCAGTTCCCCTTTGATTAGTGCACCTGACTACAATCGCGACTACATTCTCTACGTATCAGCATCAGCTGTATCAGTAGCCGGCGTCCTCATCTAGCTCGGAGATGACAATCGTGAACACGTCATTTACTACGTCAGTAAGAACCTCTCAGGACCCCCCCTGAAGTACAAACACGAAGAGAAACTTGCTCTTGCAGTTGTCCTCGCAGTTCAGAAACTGTGCCACTACATTCTGCTTCGTACCACCAAGGTCGTCGCAGATTCCAACCCTATGCAATATTTTCTTAGCCGTCGTCAAGTCAACGGCAAATTCGCTCGATGGATCGTTATCCTTCAGGAATATGACCTAGAGTTCTCCACACCCAAGAGTAAGAAGGCCCTTGTTCTCGCAGAACTTGTCACGGCCCTTCCCTCTGACACACCCAGTGCACCCGTCAATACGGACTTTCCTGATGAACATCTCTTCTACATCGCTTCTGATGACCCTTGGTATGGCGACCTCCTCGTCTACCTACGAACTCAAAAGTTCGGTAATCACCTTACACGCGATGATCGTCGGCGCATTCGCCATCAGGCCCCCCGCTATCTCCTCATTGGAGACATCCTATATCAGCGGGGCGTCGACACCCTTCTGCGTCGTTGCCTGACTATCGACGAAGCCGACAGAGTCTTAAACGACTGTCACAGCGGTGCTTGTGGGGGCCATCTTTCGGGCATCGCCACATCTCAAAAGATTATTCGGGCCGGTTACTTTTGGCCTACCCTGTTTCATGACTGCATTCATGCCGTGAGACGTTGCGAGCAATGTCAGCTCTACGCCAACAAAGCCCGCGCTCCCCCTGCTCTTCTTCACCCTGTCATTACTGCAGGCCCCTTCTATAAATGGGGCATTAACTTTATGACCTGTAATCCCCCCTCCAGCAATGGTCACAAATACATTGTTGTCGCTGTCGATTACTTCACAAAATGGGCCGAAGCCATGCCCACTTTCAACAATACCGCTGACACCGCAGCGCGTGTTTTCTTCAACCACGTCATATCACGTTTTGGCATACCACTCCAGCTCGTTTCCGATCATGGGAAACACTTCGAGAATGAGATCTTCGTCGAACTCTCATCTCGGTTAGGCTTCTCTCACGAGTTTTCCTCGCCATACTACCCTCAGGCAAACGGACAGGTCGAGGCAGTCAACAAAGTTCTCAAGACCATGTTACAGCGCACGGTGAATAAACACAAAACCAATTGGCACCATATGTTATTTTCCGCGCTATGGGCTTATCGAACCGCAGTGAAGACCGCCACGGGTTTCACGCCATTTCACTTAGTCCATGGGGTCGAGGCAACTCTTCCCATCGAGTGCGAAATTCCCACCCTTCGCACTGCTATTGAGCTTTTACCTGACACTGCTCCACTGGAGCAGCGCTTGCTGAAATTGGAGTCTCTGGATGAGGATCGTCGATCCTCATTACAGAACAACGAGGCAGCTAAAAAATGATCCAAATCTACCTTCGATCGCCATGTCAACCTTCGCTCATTCTGCGAAGGCGACCTCGTCCTCGCCTATGATATCGCCCATGATACATTCGGCCACGGAAAGTTTGAATCACTATGGCATGGCCCTTACATCATCCAGCATTGCCTCACCAAAGGTGCCTACATCTTGGCCTCCCCCGAAGGCCTCACACTCAAAGAACCCGTCAACGGGTTATACCTCAAGAAATTTTATGCTTAAACGTAGTCACAACTACTTTAGGTTAGTTTTTCTTGTTTTAGCGTTTTTAATCTTTTTTGACCCCACATCTAAACTATCCTTTGTGCTATTTGACAGATGATTCCTCCACCAGCTTACCACATTGGTTACGCCGACGGTGCCAGCCGGTGGACACAAAACCTCGCTTCAGCTGCTTGGGCTCTCTACACCCCTTCACATGAACTGCTACATTCCAGCGGCATCTGTTTAGGGCCAGCAACCAATAACCAAGCCGAATACACTGCTGTCATTGGCCTCTTGACCGACGCCCAGCATCATCATATTCGTCACCTTAGCGTTTTTTTCGACTCTCAGCTAGTCGTTCTCCAACTCAACAATGTGTATCGTGTACGCGATCCGTGCCTCTTTCGTAAATACCTGCAGGTTAGATTATTGACTCGACATTTTGATTCCATTACATTTACACATATTCCAAGAGAATTGAATCAAATAACAGATAACATAGCTAACATGGTGCTAGACTGGCATATATCACATCAAGCTACACATACATGACCATCTCATACATCCTGTCACAGCATATCGATAGCATCAATATCATCATCATCAAAAATAAAATAAAACACATATAACACATTTTGGGTCTCAAAATATGCCTACTCATGTATATATATTGTAACCAAATGTTTATATACAAAAATATGGGCCCACTGGCCTGTGCCACATCATGGTACACAAAATCGGCTCACCAGCCTAATCAAAAATGGTATATACAGTACATGACACAATCAGGGGGCCTCTAAGGCACCCCCCGCTGCCCCTCCCTCAAGAGGCGGTGGTGGCCCACCTCCACCCGCCCCAGGCGGTGGTGGTGGAGCATCTGCAGGACCACCCTGCCCAAGCGGCAGGCGTCCACTCGTCATAGCAGCCAACACAGCTGCTCTCCGCATGATCGATCGCCATGGTGGCGATAGCCCGATACACTACTCCAGGAACTCCTCATCTTGGATCTGGGTCCACATGCCCTCAGGCACGTCTCGGAACACCGTCTCAAAATGACGGACTAAATCCTCATCTACCCCGGCTGCCGCCGGAGGAGCATGCGATGGCCCCGCACCAGGGTCATCCCAGCGGCGCCTCTGCGCCGGTCTCTCGGGTCCTGCTGGTCCCCCAACAGCCGCATCCCTCGAACGCCTCGCACCCCATGGTGGTCTCTCCTCCTCTCGCGGCACTGGTGCCTGGACCACGTCCATCTCCCACCCACGCGGTGCCACATCTGCACAAACACCAAACAAACAACAAACAATGATATCAGTGTCTATAAATCAAAACATATGCACTAGAATATCAACAGCATACTATAAATCACAAAACATAAACACATCACATACCTCTGTCATCAAACGCCTCCCCAGGAGGCAGTACCATATCAGGGTCTCCCCGGAAGTCCACCCCCACATAGGGAAACCAGAGTATGACCTGCGGCGTCTGCCGCCATATCTGCGCGGCCTCCTCCGAGAAATAGTGCCCCCCTTCGCCACCACCGTGGCGAACCAATATCTCGGACCACCGCCTCAGACGTGGGTGTCATACCGGTGGTACCTCCAACACTACCCTCGACCGCAACGCCGGCACCCTCTCTAAGAAAAAGGCCACCAGGATGGAGCCGAACACAAACTCTCCCCTGTCCGACGAATGACATCGGTCCAGCTGCGCGACCATCTGCGCATGAAGAGCTAACCCCCAGGCAAACCGCTCACACCCCACCACCACTCTCTCCATCAATATCAACTCCCCACCACTAATCCAGTGGGGTGCTGTGGAACCGTAAATCCGCACTATCATCGATGCTACGCAACGATGTAGCAGAACATATAGTGCGTTAATACGCACAGCCGACCCAGTCATATAGTGAGGGCCTGAGCAGAATCGCCTGGCAACCTCCGGTAGATCAGTATCTCTCGGCAGCACAGGTGTTGCCAACAACGGTGTTCCCCGAAAAGGGAGCCCTGTCAGGAAATAGACATCCTCCTCAACAGTGAAGGCCACTCGCTCTCCTCGGACGAGGAAGCAGTGCTGCCGAGGGCTCCAAATCAAAATAAGAAAGTGGAGCAAATGCTCCTGGGCCCGTAGCAGTGGGCACTCAAAAAACTTTAGCAGCCCACTGGCTGCCAAAGACGCTCGCACTGCCGGCCTCGCCTCGGCCACCTCCTCTCGCAGCGGCTCCCAGTCCTGCTCACGCCACCTCATGTCCATACTCACTGCTCGCTGCCTGCACACAACCAAGAGACTTGTATTAGCTTCGGTACTCATCCAAAATATCAAAGAAAGCTAATTTTTTACCTTGAAACCTTGCCTCAAAGGCGCGGATTTACCACCCATAGGCGCGCGCACGTGCGCGCCTGTTCGCTATCCAGGCGCGCATGAGAGCGCGCCTGTTTTTCCCACAGGCGCACTCAAGCGCGCGCCTGTTCACAGCACAGGCGCGCTCAAGTGTGCGCCTGTTCACAACACAGGCGCGCTCAAGAGAGCGTCTGTCTTACCCTCAAGCGCGCTCTCAAAGCGCGCCTATTCGCCCTACAGGCGCGCACACATGCGCGTTTATTCAGTGAATAAGCACGCGCTCACGCGTGCCTTTCACTGAATCGCCCGCGCATGTGGGCCCACCCTATACCCCCAAACCCCCTAAAACTCTCTTACGACCCCCCATACCTACCCTACCCAAAAATTCGAAACCTACAACTATGCAAGACGTTCAGACTACCAACCTGTAACTCGCACGCCCGAAAATGGATGCCTCGTGCTCTCCGAATCGCTCAAACGCTTCTGAATGTGCTCTGGAATCACTGTAGCCGCAGGTACAAATGAGGTGGCACTGTGGGCCCTATAGCTATATATAGGGTTTTTTTCAAACTTCCACTCATCATTCCGGGAGCCCACGACGTCCATTCTTTAAACCGTCTTCAGCCACAGGATCTGCATCCCGCCACCTACATCGTGACTGTCCTTGGGTCACTTTTCATCCCGAGCCCCCGGGACGCTCTTTTTTCATATCATGGCCAGGTACGCACGCGCATTGTCACATTTATCTAATACATGTTCATTTTTGTTTTTCTCTTCAGATATTGTTCACTTTGGGTATTCGGTTGTTCTTTGTGCAGGTACTTGATCAGCATCTCGCCACGTCACTCCTTCATGTATATATTCAGAACTGGCATGTAGTCTTTCTAGCTGTATTGCATTTACATTTCCAGTCACATCCTCTGATATTGGCCTTTAGGATACCCCTTTTCCGGCTCTGCAGTACTCACACCTCCAACTGCACTTTCAGTACTGTCACCCGGTAGCATTCTCACCCACATGAGTTGTCCCATTCATAGCACCTGTTTGCACTTATGACACTCATGTCGTTCTTTCCTTTTAGGGATGGGAGTCCCTTTAGTCTGTTATCATGATGGCACTCAACCACATACTCCTTCTCATTTTGCTGGCTTTCCCACATGGACTCCCAGATCATCGCTTTATGCTTCAGTTCGTTTTGACTGCACCTCCGCAGGATCATGAACCCTACATTTCCTCCACCATCAGTTTGCCCATCTACGAACCTCTCTCCATTTCACCTACCTCATACAGAAACTCGCCAATGGGGCCCCCACCCTTCATCAGTTTTCCCAGAAATTTCTGCCCTCCCTGGGGCATTCATTCCACACTGGGGCACCCGTTTCTGTATTTTGTACATCTTTCCCACATGTATTTTTTTGTACACACACCTTTTCTTATCAGCCTTTGCTTTTTGTCGTCACCGTTGGCGACCTGCGTTCCTTTTTGGCCACACGCAACCCATGTCACCCTTGGTTGGAGCATCACTTCTCATTCTCCCTTGCCGACATCATCTATATATTCAGAGTACTACCCAGGTCATTTACCATTTTATCCTCTGGATTTATTCACCTTGTCCCGCCTCTGGCACAACTTAACCCTGGTCTTGTCGTCCCCCTGACACTCGACCTTGTTCCATGGTTGCGGCCATTGTTTCTCTCACTATCTCCTACAACCAAGGGCAGTCTTGAGTCATCCCACTTTTTGACTTCGTCCATGTACCTCTGCCACTTCATCACCTCAGTAGATTCCACGGAGTACCTTTTTGCTCCTGGGAGTCGCGTCACCTTTTTGTCGACATCAGCACACTTTTTCCAAAAGGGCGACAGTATCTTGGTCCTCATTTCCCATTCAATGAGCGATCTCGGATGGCACAGGGGGAAACACCATGGCTCCCTGATGTCGTTGACCCCCATAACATTCGACGCCAACACTTTCTCATGTTGCGGTGGGTCTTACTTTGCGACTATTGCAGTTTTTATCATCAATTGCCGAAGACCTCTGAACTTGGTAGGGCCACCACTGCCCACATCACTGTCGTTGTTTACTTCCGCGACCATTACCACTGGTTCAGAGTATGTTCCTTTGCAGAATTGTTTTCTGCCTGTTTCATTCCGCCCCCGAGGGCGCTGCAGCTGTCTACATCAACAAACATTTTCTCTTCAGAGTTACATTACACGAGCATGGGGCATGCCCGCCTCGTTTGTACACATTTGTATATTGTCTCACACCTTGTGGAAGGTCAGATCTACAGGTTCCTCTCTTCTCCAACGGATTGCTCCATACGGTCTCACTCTTTCTCTCCCTTACAACACCATTCTCAGTCAAAGAAACATTGATGAATTTCGGCTATACGTTTTGCTCCTAAACCTCATCCATCAGAGGGCATCTGTTATCACTGAAATTTCTTCCGCACTGGGCGACAAGAACTCCGCATCATCAGCACAGAAAAACAGTCATTCATGGCACAAGGATTAATTCCATAGCACAGCAAAAGGGCCAAAACTATACAAAAATGGCTAAAAAATTAAAAGGCGCATTGCACCCACTGA
>ML786025.1:172378-183390 GCA_009831015.1 Picea engelmannii | reverse complement strand
TATCATCAATCCATGCACTTTCCTATCAACATTTTATTATTAATCTTTACACTTTCCTATCTACATCTTCATTTTCCTATTTGAAGGGACTAGATCTAAAATTAACAATGTTATTTTTTTGTATGCCTTTGTATTAATATTTATGCTTTCCTATTTACATGTTCTTTTTTATCAATTTTCCTATTTGAAGGGATTTAATCTGAAATTAACAATGTTCTTTGTTTGTATGCCTTTCTCTAAAATTGACGAATGTACCATAAATTTAGTTCATATGATTTCTAAGATCAATGGTCACCAATTAATTTGTAACAACTAAGAAGAGTCTCTTTAGCATGTCCCTTTCTCTATTCCTCACCTTTAGAAATATTGCTAGCATCTCCTCTATCATAAAAAAATATGGTTTTGTTTCCATTAGGAGACATGAGCTTCTTGAAGCCCTCTACAATTGACATAGAGTCTTTTGGTGCACCCTTTTACCTAGACATATTTCCCTCCCACAAGATATATATCAGTAATTCATTTTATCCCTTGCTCCATCCCTTTATCATGTTCCTATACAATCCTCAATCCAAATTTCCCATAGCCCTTCCTCTACATCCCTTTATCATGTTCCTATACAATCCTCAATCCAAATTTCCCGTAGCCCTACCTCATGTCATATATTTTATTTTGGAGACATCAAGAGAGTTGTTCACATGATCAATAAAAATAGAGTTACATATGAGGAAGACATACACATTGAGTTCCTCAAACATGGTATTCACTCTATCAACTCCAATATTGTCAATTTGTTTGATTTATTGTGTTGTTTGATCAAGTTCTCCTTTCACATGGTTCCACCATATCAACCACCCCATTTTGAAATCAAGGTTTAGTTCAGATCCTACTATTACATGACCATCATGATTGGACACACTTAAATACCTGTTATCAAATTTAGTTAAGATCTTGTGTGAATGGCATAATTTTTTTATAAAAAAAAACACCAATATTGGTCACTTCAGAGACTAACATGTCCGTTGCTAGTATTTTCAATTGGTCGCAAACATCAACGTGTTATTCGCTAGAGAGACCAAAGTGTTAGTCACTAGAGTGACCACTGTGTTAGTCACTTGTATTTCCATTTGGTCACAAACTAGGTCACTTGGTCGTTCTAGCGACTAACTGTTCCTCCTTCGTTTTACCTTTTTAACTGATGGTTTGGTCGCTCTAGCGACTCATAGTGGTTTATTGACTAAGTTTGCCAGGGTTATCTTGGTCACTCTTGCGACTAATATTAGTCGTTTGACCGACTTACATTCGTCGCTAGACGAACTTTTCCCTATTGTGAATAGGCTTATTTTCCCAGTCGCTAGACCAATGAAGATCCATGTGTGGCTGCTAGACCGACGAATGAATTCCGAAGAAAAAAAAAACATCTTGGTCGCAAAAACGACTCTATGTCAACGAAAATTCATCTCTACTTCATCACAAAAACGTTCAAATTTAATAGTGTTGCCTCATGGTTGCCTTTCTATTCTGGTTGTTCATTCTTCTTTACCCATTTTTGAGGGTGTATTGGCTTCTCATAACTTGAGCTTTGAGCTTCCATATTTTCAACAGTGTATTCCCTCCTAGATTCATGTGTTCTTCATGTCATTCTATATGAAGCACTCTTCATGGATTGTCTTCTTGTGTTCCAAAAATCTTGGGATTTGTGACCAAATCCACTGTAGTTGTAGCATCTCATGGTGTGACAATGGGAAGCAACATGTCCCACTTGATTACATGTCCAACACCTTAGGGTGTTATGAAACCTTCCATTATCTTTCCTTCCATAATGTCTTCAATCCAAATATTTGTCACCATATTCATTACATGAGTAGCAGTGACCATGAAAAACATTTTCATACATTTTCTTTGGTGTCCATCTTAAAGGTGTCTCTCTTTTGAATTTTCTTTGACGTGTAAAGATGGATTCTTGGTGTCCTCATTTCTTTGTTCCTTTGAAAGTTTCCTTGCTTTGTGTAGATGGTTGACTTGCAACATTGCTTCCACCCTTTGAGAGTGAAGGACTTACCTCATACTTCTTAGAAGTGATAGCTTCATTGTTGTATCCAAGACCTAATTTATCATTTGGAGATCTTTGGATATTTAGAATCTCATCCAATATTATTGAGTTGTTCATGAACTTGATCTGAGTGTTAGAATTCTCTACTTTCTTTCTAAGATCAACAACTTCAACTTCCAACTTATGGCATGACTCTTCCTTTTCATTTACGTGATTTTTCAATAGTTCCTCTATTCTTTTGGATTCTTCAATTTTGGTCTTAAGATTGACATTAAATTCAAGAATTTTGCTAATCTCATCATCTACCTTCTTATTTTATTCTATTTCATTCTTTAGTCTTTGATCTCTTCTTATTTTTCTTCTAATTGAGTCTTTTTACTTTCTTCTTGTTCTTTGAGCATTTGCTTTAGTGCCATGGTATATCTTGGGTACGTTTCTAGGACTTCCTTGGCGTATTTTTCAAGATACTCAAAAGCAATTGAGTAATGTCCTATTTCACCACTAACATCATCTAACTCAGATAACACTTTATATTTAAGCTTCAACAAATCTTCCTCTTCATCTATAGTATATTTTTCATCTGATTCTACACAAACTACTTATAGATTTTCTTCTTCACTTGTAGAGGAACATTGAACATCATCATACTTAGAATTATTGCAATCAGAGGATTTTGGAGAGTATTTACCTTCATTGTCCTTGATGGAATTGTCTTCTTTGTCTTGATATACCTTCTCTAGATTCAGCCATAGATCCTTGGCAGAAGTACATTGTCCCATGCTTTCTTTGAAAGAACTTGAGAGTCCATTGAAAATGGTCTTGAGAGCTAATGCATCATTCTTCTTTGCTTCATTTTTTGCTGAAAACTTTGACTTATTCTTCAAGGGAACTAATACACCAATAACTTCTTTCCAAACACCTGCTCCTTTTGCCTTCAAATACCATTTCATTTCTATTCTCCATGATGAGTAATATATCTCATCAAAGAGGGGAACTTCATCTACATTTTCATCCATTTGTGTGTCCATGGATATCCTTCAAGATTGTAAGGCTTACAATGAAGGCATGACTTTGATAGTAATTGTTGGGCACATCAACCACACTGAGAGGGGGCGTGAATTAGCGTAGGGATATTTTTACTCCTTTTCAAAAACACCTTAGTTATCCATCACCATTTACTCATCATTCATTACTTTCATTTATAACAAGTTGTATGTAAACATATATTAGTAGAAAATATCATCAATAATCCATCACCACAAGGAACACAAGAAACATAAGATATATGTATAAGTTTCTTTTATATTACAGACTACAATCCTTGGGAGTTTTTTTAGCAACAACTGAATAGAGATACAACTCCACAAGAACACCAACTCTCAATGCAAGACTCAACCTGCAAATCACAGCATCAAATGAGAAGAGGAATCAATCCTCAACAGATACCAATCTGTCAACAGGTACACGACCTGTTTATACTACAACCCATGTATGTATGTGGCCTGCCTATACTACAAACGTATGCACATGCGTTGTCCCTCTATCAACCTACGTACACCTTTAGAAATTAGGGTTTCTGAAACTTCACAACTTATGCCCTTCAGACCCTTACTGCCTTAGTCACATCCACTTCTGAATTGTCACTACACTCTGCCTTTCACTGCCCAAATTGTATCATAACCAATAACAAACATATCTGTGCCATCCAAAAACCTATGCATGATCCTCAACCATACACCATCTCAGATTATAGATATTTCAAAATCAAAACAAATCTGAACTACTCAACCAACCAACTACCATATTTAGACATCAATACAACAATACAAAGAATGCCTCAAGCTTTCACTATACCATGAGAAAATCTAAGCATTAAGACAACATATATAACCATACCATATCCTCTGTAGAAGATCTAAATTAGTAGACCATTGTTATGGGGATTTTCTTCAGACTTCAGGGACCTGGCACCAACACTTGATCAAGCTTCTATGGATTTTTCTTTATGTAGGCTCCCTATTATATTGCTAGCCCATGTATGTACGCACCCAATTATACTGATAGCTTGTGTACATATGCACCCTATTACACTGATAGCCCACGTACATCTCAGAAACTAGGGTTTTTCAGTATTTTTGAAACTTCAAAATTTTCACTATGAATACCTTGGACTTACAGAACTTTTGATGCGTCCATGAGTACCTGCAATGAATCTTTCACCATGAATAGATCTTCAATATTCTCAAGAGATACAGTAACACAAGTGACCCTAGTTCTCTTATTTATACTTCTCCAAGTAGCTTCCTCATCTAACCAACTCTAACAAAATTCCTTCTTTTAGGAGCTAACCCACTTCTAACCTCTTGTCCACTTCTAATCAATTTGTCCATTTCTAACCCACTTTGCTACAAATAGTGAATTCTCCACTTCTAGTTGCAACTAATTTATTTTTAATTGTTTTCTTGTTGCAACCATTTAACCCATGACTAACCACTTTGACTTGTCAACATCTTCTACAAGATTCTAGAATAATTTGACTTCTTTGACCATCTAGGGGCTTCTACACAACACATGAGGGTTCTCCAACTTCACAAGGCTATAACTCTCTAATCGTAAGGAGTTATGTGACATTCCACATATCACCAGAAATGGCATGACGAGCACTATCCATCTAGAATAATCTCACTTAAAAATTCATGGATCTTCATTACAATATTCCACAATCAATCCTTGGGTTCCTTAACCAAAAGTCTAGGATGACTCAACCACTTAACCATTTGGACTTCACAAAGCGTCTTCCCATAAGGGATTTCACCATAAGGGGACCACTTTGGACCTCATCCGTACTTCCTATCATCCATGACAAGATAACAATGACCAACCTTTACATCATCCCATCTATACATCAATCCATGACAATACATCACTATGACACCACTTGACATCTTTGACATCAATTACATCTATGACAACATAGGCCATCAATCAATACATCAATGATACTATGAAAAGACATCAAATCTTTGACATCAATCATTTGATATCAATGGAAACATAATGCAATATCATCAATTAAGAAGTATGTATCTAATGTTAATCTTATTATTGATTGGAATGTGATTTAGGTGGAGCTAGAAGGCGATTTTCGAGTGTGACCAGTTTGCATATTGGATCAAAAAATCAAGCAGCTTTGGAATCAAGTCATGGAGTTGGTAAAGGTCCAATGGACTTGGTACGATCCTGAGGATGCAACTTGGGAGTGTGAGGATGCTATGCGGGCATAGTATAGTGCATAAATAAGGGGGAGGGGAATGTAATGTCCCTGATCCAAAAACCTTTGTAATTGTACATATAGGTTGGTGAGCCATTCGTATCAATTTTAATGTAAATGTATATATCATGGTGAGTCTTTGGCACCTAGTTTTGGTGTTGCGTGCACCGGGGTAAGTGCATAGAGAGTTTTTATCAAAGACAAGGTGGACACATTTGATAGTGTTGTGCACACATGGGTAAGTGTGCACATTCACATTGTTGCGCATGTTATCACTCTATAATTTCCCTTGGTTGTGGAAGGAAAACCCAGAGGTAACCACAAACCAACTTGCAGGTTGAAAGCTAGCCCTTCCAACCTAGAGAGGGCTCTCTTTGATAACTCTACCACAAAAAACACTGGTTTTTGGATAGGCACAATGACTAGATATTAAGTTAAGTGAGGTTTTCAAAATATGGTGGTAGGGTTGAGTGAAACACCCATTGGGAATGGAGTCATAAGGGATATCATTTCCAGGTTTTCAGAACTTGGTTGAAAAACAATCAATCTCAAAGGCTAGATAGTCTACTATTGCTAGAATTACAATCTTTAAAGCATGGACAGATGAAAGAAGGAACACTGAAAGCCACACAAAACATTCAATTAAGATTAATTCTGAATAAACTTCTCAGACTAAAAAGTTAATATCTAAAGAAGACAAATACAAAGCATACCAAAACAAATTCTGCATCAACAATTCTCATCCAAATAAAAAAAAAAAGACATTTAATGATAATCGAAGGAAAAAACATATACACTAAGAAAAATTACTACAATAGCATAACACACGAATCTCTAAGGAAATTGCTCAAATACTTATGTCTGCAAAACCTTTCATTAATATCCCAAAAAAAATTACAGCACCAACAATATGCTTTTCTTACTAAATTCTCGAACCCTAGACCCTTTTCCGGTCTTGAAATTTAATTATGTCTCTTGACTTCCCTCCTATTGGATCTTTCCTAAAATAGTTAAACAATTACAATAATAATGACATGTGCAATTATTTCCTAAATTCTAGGATTCAGTTTCTTGGCCTCATTAACACATGCAAATCATATTTAAACTATATGATTCGAGGGGAAACTACTTGATTCTTCTGGTCCACATGATGATTTGACACGTCCGGTCCAACTAGCAGTTGAACATACTCGGATCTGGGCTGATTTCGCAGCGACCATGAGACTTGTTGCGAAATATCTATTTCAGCACTTTCGCAGAGTGCAGATTTCGCTGTGAAACCTCTTTTTTTATTGTTGGTCCAATGCCTGAGAATCTGGGATTGACCAAAACTCTTGAGAATCCTGGAGTTGCTCGATCAAATGCATAGAATTGGGTATGCTCTGCCAACTGTGAAATCTGGAAATGTCATCTGTCAATATATTCCTTGAAATCCAGAATGAATACCCTCAAATCTTCCCGGAGGACCAATGTTTGCTAAGCAAAAATTAATAGAGAGCACCTTGACACTCAAATATTCTGTTGTTTTATTGTCATTTGGCACTTTTAGATGAGCTAGGCATTATGCTTGATATATTCTTCCATCACCCTACTTTATGCACATGATGCCACCTGCAATTATGTCAATATACCTCTGCAGCTAGACACACAGTAGGTAAATGGACTTGTTTATCTTAGTCTTGATGACCTCAAGTGTTCCAATTTTGTAGCATAGGGCATAGGCACATCTGCACCATCAATTTTTTTAATATGAGGATCAAAATTTCCAAAACTTTCCTAAATCACAGAAGTGAAAACTGATCACAACGTTTCCATCTCCAGGTCACAGGGTCATAACCTCCTTCACACCTACAAACACAATTTACAACTGCGAGCACATCTTGACAATTAGCTTTTAGAGAGTGCCCAGGTTCCTTATTTATCTGGACACTCTTTCTTCAGGTATTCACTGTAACATTTCACTTTTTATGGAACATATGTCAAACATGAGCGAAGACAGAACTTCTATTTACATATTGTATAATAGCTAATGAACATGAGCAACAGACAGGAGCATTCTAAAAAACTAGAATATGTGTTCCAATCAGAGCTTGCAAACTGAAACAATAGGTTCTAATGTAGTTGTCCTCCCATCTGTTTCTCTGCACTGAGCACAATTCTTATTTTCTACTTCCATAGGATCATTCGTCCTATGGAAATTATCAATTCTTCCATGTTCAATCTAATTCTTCCATGTTTAATCAGACTCTATAATTCTTGAGCTTTCGAATTTTCAATTAAACCTTCATCCCATGCAACGTCCTGAGTCTTTGTCTTCTAATGTCATCATATTAGTTTCAAAATAATCAAGCTGGAAGAATCTCATGAGGAGTAAAACAATGGCAACTGCTCTTGGTGCCATAACTTAAACACCCCGGACTTCAATCCTTCATCTCTAGCACTTTGGAGTTTATATGTAAAGTCACTTTGACACTTGATACCCGGTCTTGGTGCTAAATTTTCAGGCAGTTTACTCCTCTTTCACGCATTTGTAGACACTCGACAGCTGTGACGCATCCTTTGACGCTTAGTGTTTACCCCCGGGTAGTCAATGTTATTTTCTTGACATTTGTTGTGGGCGTTGCTCCTCATATATTTTGGCACTTGTAGGAACACCCTTCATTTGCTAACGATTGGGAAATTGAACCTGTTATTGACATTTCTCCCCTAATGGCGAACACCATTGTTTATATGTATTGATGTTACCATAACCTTTCGACGCATCGAGTAGCTACAATTCCCCTCGTGGGATTCCTCCTTGTGATTTGCGCTTAGTGCTATGTGGTTGCTGCCTTGTGCTATCGATACTCCATGACTTGGCATATAATGTGTTTGGTGACTGCATATTTATTTTGCAATGTGAGGAGTAATCCGGCTTGCAAAACTAAACCAAGAATTTAAACCTTTAAATATAAATCAACCCACAAACTTGATATGGCGAAGGAAAAATAAAGCTTACACAAACTTGGGACTTTGACTAATTCAACTAGAAACAATGGCATTTTCAAATGCAGACGAGAAGATCATAGGTTAAAAACATACAAATCAACCAGGCTGGAGGTTTGACATATGGCAAACTGAATCAAAATAACTCAAGGATTAAGGATCTTGGCAAAGTTGTCACAAAATTGGCGAAGGAACTTAAATTTTGACGGTGCAATTTCAAGTGCTAACAAGGTGCACTTGGGTAAGTGAATCGGAATGAACTTGGAGTGCACAAAGAGCATATATATATATATATATATATATATATGAACTGGGAGTGTACAAAGAGTTGATATATATATATATATATATATATATATAGAGAGAGAGAGAGAGAGAGAGTCTGTGGGATTATGAAGCTGATGAGTCGGGACGCAGATAGGTCAATGTGCTTATCTATATAAATGCAATCACAGTATAACTAAGTCTTGGGGAATATTTTATAATATTTCCAGAAAAAGTGTAATATTGGATTTTGGTTTATCTTAAGTTCTCGGGGTTGGGAACGGGTCACCAAGTGGCTTAATATACTTCTAAAGGTGACAAGTGTCAAGTTGAAGGCATGCAATACATATTGCTGGCCTTAGTGTATTTTGGGGGCAATATGCATTATTCAGGAAAACTCATTTTGTAGGATGGATGATTGACTTTTTCATGTGCAGAAGGGGGACAAACTATAGGGAAAATCTGATTATTACCTTATCTGCAATGAGAAGCTTGTAAGGAGTTGTGAAGTTGTAATCCAATGTTTTTCTTTCGAAGAGGTGGGTTGTCAGGCCCGTGAGCAGACTCTCTAGGTGAGATATTTTTTGTTGAAGAGGCGGGTTGTTAGGCTCGTGAGTAGTCTCTCTAGGTGAGAGAATTTGCTGAGAAATATTCCCAGATGTGTTGCGCACTATTCGTAGGGCTCAGAGACTTCTTATCGAGCCTGTTGCTAGTAACCCTGGAAGGAAAGTGGGGCAGCCCAGGGATTGGTGAGTAGAGAAGCTGCATACTTCCTTGGGTGTGACAGGTGCGTGGGGAATGAGGGAATATAGGCTAGTTGTAGCGGCAAGAACCTTGGACTGAGCAATTCTATTGTGAATCATTCCTTAGCATGTCACTGGGAACCCTTTTTCCCTAGTGGAGTTAATCCCCAACTCGAGGGTGACATGTTGCTGAAATATTATGGGCAACAGAGTTTATGGTTGGGAGGAACGTCTGATTTATGTGTGAAGTTGGTGATTTTCATAAAAGATCATTGTTCTTATGTGCTTTTCTTGTTTATTGTGTGCTTGTTTATCTATACTTGATATGGGTTAATTATTGTATGTTATCGCATATAATTAATTACTGTTATTTTATCCCAATGGGTTAGCGCAAGTGGATGAGTGTCATTGTTTGCTCGATTGAGGTTCTAGGGTCGAATCCTTGTCCAGGATCATGTTTAGAGCCTCACTTGATGTCCCCAATGGGTTAGGCTTGTAATTAGACCAAACGGTTTACCCCGTTTACCATCCACGAAATGTGGGGAAGTACTCGGGGGTTTCCCGTGCTATATTCCCAAGAAAAAAAAAAGTAATTATTATTTTTTTGTTTAATGTTACTTGCACATGTAAGGTGTTGTTGTCATTCACTATTGTAGTCATGCATAAGTATGGTAGTTATTGTTAGTTTTTCCCGATAAGTTATCTTTTGATATTAGTCATGGGTCTTTGAGGCAATGATTGAATGGTCAGGTGTGCAAGAAAGTAGCATGTGTGCACAGGAGGCTAGAACCCATGTGTGCGTGTAGGGAAATGGACTTTGGGCACAAGGAAATCAAATTTGGCATATGACATGAGGGTGGTTGTGCACATAGTTGTTCTATGTGATCAATATGTTGGCGCGCGCAGTTGTTTGAATTACCTCCACTACTTAACGTTGTGATTTAGTGTGGCGTGAATCATCTTGAGGTCGAGCACACTACTTCAAGTAATAATGTGCAGACTTGTGATTAGAATAGAATCTGTGAAGCGAAATTTTGGAGTAGCGTTGCTCAGTAGTATGTTGGGGATGTTACAGTGCAGTTTATTTAGAGCTACATAAGTTGATATTGGGTGATATGGCCTAGCCTGGGGTGTCTGGGGATGTTACATTGTGGTATCAGACCATATATTTGGAGAAGTGTGTGGCATAGCCCAGCTGGAGAGGTTGGGGACGTTACACATTTATCTTAGGAACTTAGGGTGAGCATCTAGAGGATATTTTTGGCATTTATCTTTTTTCAACTACAACACTTCTAGGCCTTTATCCCCTTCCTCCCATGAAATGAGGTACAAGCCCTTCTTGGGGTCAATAATTGATCCGAAAAGATCTTTTACATGACTATGGTTGAGCTATTAAGCAAGTGTTGATTAACCAATTAGGAAGCTTAAAGAAAGAGGAATAATAATGAAGGAATTAGGACAGCCATATAAACATGTACAAATTTGAAACAAATCATAAATGACAACAAACCATAACACCAATGTGATAACAGAGTTCGACAATCTCGCCTATGTCTTTGGGCCTTGCCTGAGTGGGATTTTTCTTATTTTTGTTCCAAGTTTTACAAGTACATCATGATAGTGCCAAAAGGTTACAACAATGAGCTGGTCTTGTTTTACCAAATCTCATGAACCCATGAAAACTAACAGCACCCAAATC
>ML786025.1:127159-161642 GCA_009831015.1 Picea engelmannii | reverse complement strand
AAATTAAATTAAATTACAACTTGGGTGAGGGCCAACTTTTACCCTTCAGTGTTTTTGTTGATGTTTGAACAACATTAAGAAGACATTTTTTTAGATTAATAATTAATAATATAATTATTGATTATTAAATACTATATATATATATATATATATATATATATATATATATATATATATATAATAAGTAAATGATAATAATAAATAGTTATTGATTATCCAAATGACACATCCTTTCATGGATGGTCACCATATGTTCCCTATATATTAAACACTCATCATCATAATAATATATTGATCATATCTCATTTCATATGAAGAAAAACAACATGATATCAGAGCAACAACACACTTGACTCCCTCACAAGAAAACTCTTGTTTTTAACTTTGAATTTCAAATCTTTAAAAAGATTTCAAAACCTTGAACCTACAATGTTTTATCTTTTAAAAATAAAAAAGTAGATTATTCAACAAAATCCAATTTGTAAAATTAACATTATTTTTAACATTAAATTTCAAATCTTTAAAAAGATTTCAAAACCTTGAACCTACAATGTTTTATCTTTTAAAAATAAACAAGGTGTGCCTAAAATTCAAGTTTTACAATGAAAAAGTCAAATTCAGTCTTCAAATAACCAAAAAAATATTTATAACATGAAATTCTTATGCTTGTTATACATATACAAAATCAATTTAATTTTTATGTTACTGTATGAAATTTATTAAATTAAATTAAATTACAACTTGGGTGACAGTCAACTCTTACCCTTCAATGTCTTTGTTGATGTTTGAACAACATAAATCATTTTTTTAGATTAATAATTAATAATATAATTATTGATTATTAAATACTATATATATAATAAGTAAATGATAATAATAAATAGTTATTGATTAGAGACACATCCTTCCATGGATGGTCACCATATGTTCCCTATATATTAAACACTCTTCATTGTAATAATATATCGATCATATCTAATTTCATATGAAAAAAAACAACATAGTATCAGAGCAACATCAGACTTGACTCCCTCAAAAGAAAACCCAAGAAAATGAGAGGAGATTATTTCAACCAAGTTCTGGTTTATGTTGTTGCAACGCTATATCCCAAAATGGAGTTGCTTATGTTAATGATGCGACCACCACCCCTGCAGATGACCCTCTTGGCAACTTCTCTACTACACAGAAACGCCCCATTGCAGTTGACATTGAATATTCGGTCCCAATCTTCATCGGAGGTCTGTGCAAGGGTTATATACTTGGGATCCAACACTCTTGCGCCATTTATCACATTGTCGAGCGGCCCAAACGTCTGCTCAGTCGTTTCTAATAGCTTGGCAGCCTCCGCTGGCTCGACGACATTGACTTTGGAGAAAATCACCCTAAGAATAAGACTTGGATGCGACTTCCTCTGAGGAGTGTTGACTGTAGGAGTAATGGAAAACCACTTTGGCTCCCTTTTCCGCCCAGTGGAGGGTGACCTCCCTACCGATCCCCCCGGACGCACCTATAACAATGGATGCCATTTTTCCCAAAGAAATTTGTCCCAAGCATGAAACAATATGAGGCTATTCAAACATTGTGCTTCTTAACATTCTTTTCCTGGCACCCAAATACTATCGAACTTTGGAAAGGATTTATTGTTGTGTACAAAGACGATTTAATATATTGGATAGTGCTTTGGTAAACAAGAGATGTTAGCCATTTACGAATCCGAAACGGTGTTGTGTGTGCAAAATAATTTGGTACCACAAACGTACATACCATATTTGCTGGAAATGCTCACGCCTTGTCAAATGATGTATTCTTGTTGAAAGAAAAGATGGTTTCCGGTTCCAAATGACCAACACCCAATCTAGTAAAGAAATTTGTTCTTCAAGAAGTTGGAATGGCCCAGTGCAGTGGTCTCCATGTAAGGGAAATCTCCTCATTGTGTTATGTCAAATGCATAGAAATGCTCCATCCTCATAAAAAATTGATAAGAATGACCATGAGCACCAATTCGGGACAATAATGAAATATTTTAAGCAGTCAAGACTCGAAGATGACAACTATGATTGTAGTAGGCATTGGGCAGCAAGAAAATTGGCAACAAGGGTTATTATCCCTGATAAAGGAACCCTTATTTCTTTGAAGGAGTGCTCAATAATGTTATGCACGTTTCTAGTGTGCAAGCAATGAAAGAGAAAAGGAGATCAGTCCCCTTGATCTTCTCTCTTTTTGGTGCACTCTCCACAAGGGGGACCTGGTTAGTGGATAGTGAAACCACATATTAGATTAGATTCAAGAGCATTGTGAAAACAACAAGAGGGAGCTAGTTGGTTCATGCAGAGAAGAAGATATGAAGGGAAAGACTTTCCAACATGATGTCAAGGAGAGACATTTCCAAACATGATGCTCAAAGACAAGGAGTCTCTAGGAGAAGTATATTTCCAGGATGGGATCATACTAGATACTAAAGAGAGTTCCAATGAATGTAGAGGGACTTCAAGAGAGAAAGGATGTACTACATACAGAAGGAGCAGAGATTGAGTTACCTCCAGAAAAGGAGGGAGAGCTACCTTCAATTAACAATGAAAACTTCAATTTTGATACATAGTAACCACTAAAAATTATATTTTTTTAATTATTCATTAATTATAACTATTAATTTACTTCTTAAAAATAAAAATAAAAAAATTATTTTTAAAAATAATCCACTTGAAAAAACTTTAAAAAACATGGAAAGAAACAAAACAAGGGTATTCAAGACAATATTTAATGAAATTGAAAAAAGATAAAATGACATTTTATATTAAAATGATATATATTTTTTGTAAATTTAATTATCTTAAATAAAATAATTATATGTCAAATATCATTTTAATGGAATTCCTTTTATAAAACAATGTATCCAGATTCGAAACTCAACTACCTAAGAGAAGATATTTAAAATCCAGCTATGCTAAAAGTTGGTGTGAACCATAGGATAGTCTCCCAAGTCATAGACAAACTAACCAAAATAATAATAATAATTAAATAAATTTATTAAATTATAGAAATCATGGATTATATTTGTATGTTGAATGGACCTCCCTTTGATTATATTTTATCTTAAAGTAATTTTGTGTATATACTAAAGTTATTGTAATTATTTTCATTTTAAATAAGTTTGTAAATTTATTAAAATTATTATAATCATATAAATTTAACAATATTAATATAATTTTTAATCCATGGACGCGAGAATATATAACTTTAATGTAGGAACTTCAATATTATTCAATACATACACTAATCATACACTAAAGAGAATTGATTTTGATTCTGAAGATCACAATAAGTGCATCATAACATAATACTCAGGACTCTTTAACATTAGATGCAAGATTTATGTTTTTGATCCTGAAGATCGCATGAAGCGCAACAAGAGAGCATATGCAATCTCAAGTGATACAACCTCCTAATATACTCAACCCAAATTGATCCCCTTATGATATCCAAGGATTTATTTATAATATCCTCAGTGGTGACAAGAAAAATATTTCCTACAATTGTGAGTCAAAAAGAGACTCCACTTACCTAGAGATTCGAAGCATGTGGGGAAATCCACATGTTATCTTGTCTCTTCATCAATATTTAGACATATGAGAACCTAATTTTCTCGACTTATGGGAACCTAATTCTTTGACTGACATTGACATTGACACGAGTACAAAGTGGAACTAGTTGTATAGCATGGTGCACGACATGAAATAAAAGGTTTGTAAAATGATCTTATCGGAGATATGCAATCATCTAAAAGATTACGCTTTATTTTATTACACCGAGAGGCATACACCTATTGTAAATAATCACATTTAATAGGTTTTTAGTCCTTAATGTGTTTCCCATGGACAATATTAAATATCGATCAAATATTCTTCATTGTCACAATAAATGAAAAGTTGTGATTTCAACCATTAATTTCCTTGCTTTAGAAAGACATACGTTTATGTGTTTACTTTTTCACATTTACTTAATAATATTAAGAAATTACTGTAATGGCGAGTTGATTTCCACATTTAGGTTATTAGAAAGGATTCCATTTGACTATTCAGAGTGTGAAGCGTGGCACACGTTTCAATTAACTAAGGTGATCCTACATTGGGAGGCATTTCATATTTTATCTTGAAGCAAAGATGAGGAGTGAAGCTCCACACACACAGTGATGACTCGGCTCCATAAGAACACTAATGAATCGACTCCATAATCATAATGACAAGTCCAAGCATGTAGATGCATTGCTAGGGAAAGAAACCTAATGGCTACAAATGACAACCGCCACGATTCTTTTGACTTTCTTAGACCTTATTTCACTTATAAGTATGCAAGGTGCCTATAATATTGTTGGCAACCCTACATGTTTTTTCTACTTTGAGCGACAAACGACACTTCCTGTAGCTGCCTACACCTCATCCTGTAAATATTACTATTTGGGGGTGATTATTGGATTATAAAAGATGTTTGATTATTCCTTTTTATTTTGCGTTTTCATGCTTGATTCATGACTGAAAGCATGAATCAATCTTGATTTTGTATTATATCCCTATTCAATTTTTAAAGGTTCATTGTGACTTACATCTACTTCATATTTAATACTGGAATGATTTTCCTTTTTGAGTTTGTTTGAATATCGATATAATACCAAGAGTTGATTTGTATTCTGATTTGTAAACATGTCTATTTGAACCCTTTGCATATTGACCATAGTCATTGCATGACATGAGAATTAATGTGCAAACATCGTTTCCTGTACTTTACCTTTGGCTGGCAGAATGAATTGGCAGGCCTTTAGTTACGAGTTAAGGTTTTGTGTTATGCTCAGTACTCAAAGATTTCATTACCATGAGCGCTTGAACTTCATGACCAAAAACCCTGATGTTTATACTATGATCGTGTAGGGGCCTTGTTTGGTTTTTTCCCATTCTATTCGCTCAGTTTTGTTTCTCCTGCTCTTGCCATCTAAACCCATAGCTAGTTTGAGTCACCCCTGTTACAACCTGGTTATTTTCTTAGTGGCCCCTGTTGTCTAAATAGAGCCGAATGGCTCTCAAGCGTTACTGTCTCTTGATGATGTGGCCGAGGATTTGAAAAACCAGGGTTGGGATACTTTCATTAAGAGGTTTGATGGGTATAACCTTCGTGTAGCTAATGAATTTTCCCAAACATTTGATGGGTATAGGGTGAAAGTTGGAGACATTCAGTTGGAGGTGACTGAAGGGTTTATCAGCGAAGCCAAAAGGCTCCCATCCTTCAGTCAAAAGTGGTTTAAGAACTCAAAAACTGATGAAGTGCCTTGGAGTCTTTTCATGACCTCCAGAAAGATTGATTTTCGTGAGAAATGTATTCCTCTAGAAAGATTGATTGTCGTGAGAAATGTATTCCTATTTCTCTGCTTAAGGTTAGATGGCATGGTCTATTATCAGTTCTTAGGCAGTTTATAACTTTTGAAGGTCGTTATGGCCTGGTATTTCTTTATCATGTGCATTTGCTTTGCACTTTATAGGTTTCCATCTGAACATTCTATTTTATTTACTAAGGAGTCTGTACAAGATGTCAAAAAGATACAGGAAGCAGAGCCTCGACTCTAGCCTCTTTCACCATGGCCTGATTCAAATGTCGTTGGTTCATCGTTTGAAAGCCCTGGGTGAATACTGGGATAGGTTCTTAGCCCGAAATAGTTTTGTTACAGCGATTCCTATAGAAACCCCTTTGTTGGATAAGCCTATGATAGAAAAACATTTTGATTTCTCAAGTGGCAAGCCAAAAATTTTGGAGGAAAACCCTCGTAACGAGGCAATACCCAGTCATTTTTCACCTGGGCAACATGATCTTGGTTCTGAGTTTATAGAAACCCCTATGCATGAATTAATTGTTGGCCCTAACCCTACTGTAAAATCCGATAGTAAAGACCCTCGCAAACAATCAAAATAGAAGCAAGCAGTGTTAGGGTTCTGAAATAAAAGGGTTGGTCATCTCATTTCAAGAAGTTTGCGTAATCGATCTAATCCTCATTTGAGATTGATCAATACGATCGAGATCAATGAGGATTCAGATCCCGAAATCGAGGATTTTCTTGCAGAAGAAGATCCATATTGTCATAAGTCAGATCCTAATAAGCCATATGACTATGTTAACAATCTCCCACCATGTCTCAAGGATAGAAAAGGGTTTACTGGTATTAAGCTCGATCAAGGGCCAGTAACAGGTAGTGTTGATTTTCTTACACCCAACTATATGCTCCATCAACAGATCACTCCTTCTGTGCATTGCGAGGTCTACTTGCATTGGATTGAATGATACTATAATGACATTGCTATTCTACAAGCAATAATTAAATCTCTCACCAATCATAATGAATTACTCATAAAAGAAAATTGTGAACTCAAAGAAATTGAACAGAGACAAACCAAGCGTCTTAAGAAGACATGCAACATTGTGATAAAGAATGCAGACAGTGTAAAGGTCATAATCAATACTAAGATATCTTGATCCATTTTTTGGTTAAATGGTAAAATGGTTTTTTCCCTCTTATTACAGGCATGTTTTTTTTTTTAAATCAGATCGGTTAAACTTAGATTTCTTTTACCAATATAAGACTGGCTATAGAATCATGAGATTCTGTAGCCATGTCATTTTCATATAAAATTTAGTAATTACTTGTTTGAGCAACTGTATGGTTACTTTGCCACATATTGGTCTCATTTGTGGCTGCCGAAAAATGGACAGCCAAATAGAATTAGGATAAATCATGAACGCTATCTCAAGCACACCGTAACGTATTTGAATGATGCAAATGAACCATTTATTGCATCCACTAATTAACTTGAAATGCAAGGAATGAACACCTTCTTTGGTAACTTCATGATCGAAATTTCCCCTTTCACTGATCCTGGGCAACAATCAGAACTTATGACCTGTACTCAGTCATCAACTTCGCCAAGTGTGTCAAACACTGTCGATGAAGCTCAAATTTGGTCGTTGTACTTCAACGGATCTAAATCCAAAGAAGGAGTTGGTGTGGGACGTGTGCTCATTGATCCTGAAGGTAATAAGACTTTCATTGCCTGTTGATTACAGTTCGAATGCACCAATAACACCGCCGAATACGAAGCCCTTTTGCAAGGACTCAGGAAAGCTGTGGATATGGATGTAAGAAATTTAATGGTATTCAGGGATTCAGAAATTGTGGTCAGATAGGTAAGAAATTCCATACATTGTCTATCACCACATCTGAAAAGTTACCAAACTGAGGTATGGAGTTTAATGCAAAGATTTTCAGCATTTAATATAAATTCCATTCCTAGACTAAGTAATTCAAAGGCCGATTTATTAGCTAATGTTGCTTCCAAAATGCTGCCCACAGAAGGTCTTTCTCCTAATGGATTTTCGATTGAATTGTTGTTTAGGTCGTCAATCCCAGATAACATTACCAATTGGAGAGTGTTCGACGATGATCAACAAATCATCAACTTCTTTCACATGGAGGACACCTTCCAAGGTGCATTCATTGACGAAGGCACTCACGATGAAAACCTCTGCAACTTCACGGTAATATTAGATTCTAGATCTCTTGAATCGATGTCTGATCTGGTAAACTCTATTCCTATATCCGTTGTAAGACTAGAAAATTTTTATGACTTGCATGATAAATTTAGAGGATCAGTTAATTGTAAAACAAACAGTTCTTTTTTGATTTATGAGACAATCAACTTAGGGACTAAGGAAAATCCTCAAAATATTAATTTGGGAATAGGATGTTCCTAGCAAGAATGATCTACCTTTTTAAATTTATTTAAAGAATTCAAAGACATTTTTTCCCGGACATATGATGATTTGAAAACATTTGATCCCAATATCATACAACATGTCATCCCCATGAAACCCCAGACCCAACCTTTTCAGCAGAAGCTGAGGAAGATGCACCCTAAGTTGGAACCCACTATCAAGAAAGAACTAAATAAATTACTGAATGAAAAGATAATCTTCTCGGTGAGACACACACAATGGGTGTCTAATCTAGTTCATGTAAGGAAGAAAAGTGGTGAAATTCGACTCTGTGTCGATTTTTGTAACTTGAACCGAGCCTCGGACAAATATAATTATCTCGTTCCTCCAATGGAACAAATAATTCAACAATTTTATGGTTATGAAAGATTATCTCTATTAGATAGTTTTTTAGGATACAACCAAGTCCTTGTGTCTCCCTCGGATCAACTCAAAACCACTTTTCGTACCCCATGGGGCACTTATGCCTACAGGAAGATGCCTTTTGGGCTTATAAATGTCGAGGCCACTTTTCAGAGAGCAATGAACATTACTTTTAGTGATCTCCTAAATCAATCATTAGTGGTATATCTTGATGATGTTACCATTTTCTCTAAGAATAAGAAAGATCATTTGTCTCACCTTAGAGATGTCCTAGAACGATGCCACAAGTATGGCATATCTATTAACCCTAAGAAATCAGTCTTTACAGTTGATAAAGGAAAATTACTTGGGTTCATAGTGTGCAAAGATGGAATGATTATCGATCCTGAAAGAACCCAAGATATTGCTAAACTTTCTCCTCCCTTGACGCAACAAACCTACCTTGGCAGGTTCTGCACGACTTCCCAATCTTAGGATCGTTCTTATCCTCCTCCTTGAGTTGAATTGACTCCTTGATTTCCCCATGGGAAATCACACACACACAAGTGTGTATCCACAGGTCCTTATGAGTTATGCTTGTGTGAATTACCACAAGGCCCTAACTCTCACCCATGTGACCAACAACTATGACTACGACCTTTACCTGAAAAGGTGTTTCAAACTTCATGACCTCATGACTCCTAGTGTGAGTCCCCCCTGATTCTCCAATATCTAAAACCCAAAAGGGCTAATGAGTCTCTGACACCTCCCTTGAATTCTCTTCGATGTGACCTCTGGCTAAAACCTGGGGCCCAATATTTTCGGCACCCGAAACTTCGCGTATCGGTGAATTGTTATGCAACGACTCCCTCTGCCGATTTTCAAAACCGTGATATACCCTTTCCGAAAATCAATAGCTTAAATCTCCCCACGATCTAACGGTCTTGGTTCTTTCGGGACTTCGTGAATCGGGAGTTTGAAACTCTTGACTCTGAGTCACAATCTTCTCTGATGCCCAAACTCCAAAACGACGAAGTTCAAGGATGAAATCAACACTTCCTGTTGAATCTAATCCAATGTCCTCTATTCCTCTCGAGCTTAACTTCTGCGAGACGATCTCAACCTCTGTTTCCCTTTGAATACTTCGAAGGTTCTATTCCTTCTGAGCTTTCAATTGCAAACTCAAGGCTTCCAAAAGGTTTCCTACTCATACTCTTTGCGGCTATTGCAAATAACCACTGGTTATTTGAATCTTTGATTCTGTGCACTCCTTGCAACAACAGTCCTTCAATCTTCCTCTTTATTTGATAAAATCCAAGGCCCCACCCAGCCTGCACACACCTTGCACAATTCTGTGCTTCACCTGCACTTTTGCTAATATGATAACAATGGTATCTCTCCTGATATTTCTAAGATAAAACTCAGAACCTTGTCAACGCACACCTTGCGGACGTTCACTGCACTCTTTGCAGGAATCTCAGGAAGAGAAACGATTGAAACTCATTCTTCCTCTCTCACAAACTTCATACATTTAACATGACATCACAAGCATACACACAACATTGAAATAAATGCATAACAAAGAAACAAAATGACTGTAAACATACCATTTAATAGGTGTAAACAGTAAACATAATAACACCATGAAATTGAGTCAATCTTTCATATATTAACTCAAGTGGTCCTGTACATGGGTTCTTTTCTGTGTTCTTCTACTCTTTATCTCTCTACTCTCCGCTCAACAACATAGAGAACTGATAATAATACAATGATACAAACGAGGGTGTATATACTTTTGTTTTCCCTCCTACAACTCTAAACTATCTAATCATAATTAAAACTACAACTACCTTTACATTTAATACACTTAATGCCTCTATTAATTCAACAGATGAGAGAAACCACTCCAAATCTGTTTACAATCACAAAACATAAATGCAAATTCATTCCCCCAAATTTTACATTAATTTTTTTTTTAAAATCAAATTTCCTCAAAACGTGTGCTAGTACAGTTCTAGTTGTCTTCCGCTACACCTCCTTTACTGGCTTGGCTACGATGCTCCTGCATCATACTCCCTTGGCTGAAAAATTCATGAAATCCTGTTCATGAGTTCCTTCATTGTTTGTCCATGTCTTTGGATTTCTGTTTCACTCTCCCAACTAGCATCTTCAATTGGGTGTCCCTTCCATTTGACCAAATATTCAAAGTATGTCTTCCTCCGTGTCTTCTTACTAACTCTCCGATCAATAAGCATTTCCATCTGTGGATTTTCAGCTACAAGCATCTGTTTGACCCATTGGAATTCCTTATGATCTTCCGACTGCTCTGTTTCATCTACTTTGTAAGGGTACAGATCCGCAACGTGTTGACGGGCGAAATCGACCGTCCGTCAACTGAGAGAGTGGAACCGGTCCGGGGTTGTCTAATAACCCAAGCCATTTGGGATGGACCACCCTGACGAGTTTAACGGATCCGTTGGCCGCTCTAAGGTCTTAAAAAAACCAAAGAGAAACTAATTTAAACTAACTAATCTAACTAAAATAAATAAAACAAACTAAACTAAAACTAAATACAAGAAACTAACTAAAACTAACTAAAAGAAACTAAACTAACTAAAACGAACTAAAAGAAACTCAACTAACTAAAACTATAAAGCAAACTAACTAAAAATAAATAAAACAAACTAATACTAACTAATCTAATTAAAGCTGACTACTAAACAAACTAGCTAATCTACTAATTATATACAGAAACTTTTGATTGATATTATAATAACTCAAATCAACTATCTAATTACTAATTGAAAAACAGCTTATTCACAAATATACAATATCTACAACTGGCAGATTTGAATAAAACCTGTAAAAATCATTTGTTTTCTGCCCTTTAGACAGCAAGAGATATTTTTGGATTTTTAAGATTTTATGAAAGAAAGAAATAAAAATTACTGAAATTAAACAACCTAATATATTATATCTAACTATACATCTAAATATCTAAACTAAACTACTAATAAAAACAGTAAACAAACAAGTGACTAGCTGACCTGGAAATGCTTCCAATTTGTCCCATGTATGATGACTGCAAAGCTGGTCGGGGGAAGTAAACTCGCACTGGTTAATCCAAAAGCTTCTCGTAAACGATAGGTTGTGCTGCTCTTCGAGTTGTTAACAGGACAAACAAGGCATAAAAAATCATAACAATTGTATGTTTTATAAATCTCCGCAATAAGGGAAACCTGTTATGCAAAAACTCATATTTAATAATTCAGCTTATAAGAAGAGAAATCTGTCATTAAGAAATTGAATCAAGTAATTGTTATATTTTTTAAAACGCTTAGAAGACTTCGGATATGAATCACAGTGATTAAATTATATCATTTGCAAAAGATCAAGATACTAAAGTACTCATTAACCAATTACAAATTGATATACACAACATGAAACAAAATGTTGATATGATGAGAAGCAAAAGCTGTAACAAAACACCAAATTATGCCTCAGTCTGTATTAAAACTCCATATCCTTGTTCTCCCACGAATGAGGATGATCATTATTACAAAAATGATAGGTTTTTATAAGTCTTTCCACAGGGTAAAACCTCCCTATGGATAATATCAAACAGTTTTACATAATTTGGGAGATATCCCAAAATCAACTAAACTAAGAAACTAAAATGCAAAAGAAATCTTTGAAATATCCCCTAACTGCTCATCATATCCACTGCAATTTCGAATTGATCTGCAATAGACCAAACATATCAAGTTAGAAAGATATTTCATTAGAAAAACAATAAAAATTTGACTCTACCGACTTAGCTACAAAATCATCTGATTTTGTAGCTAGTCTAAAATAGCATACAGGATCAGATTAAATCAAATCAAATCTTTTTAAAAGAATCAAATCCAAATTCCTTTCAATAAACATTGAAAACAAATCACTAATGATTTTATTATTAAACATTAAAGGAATCAAAAGTGATCAAATCGAAAACAGGGGTAAGAATACTCTGTTTTCTTTTACCATAAAATAGGATCAAACAGCAACAAGATTGTTTAATATCCAATTAAATCAATAATGAGTAATGTCATATTTGATAGCATTTAATCCAACACAACCATCATTGATTCATTAGAACCATAATAGTATAACCATAGATTCATGTCGTTCCATCAAATGTAAAGGTAGACAGACTGTTACGCTTATGTGTAAATCAAAATCATATGCAACAGCATCCACCCAATCAAATTCGTGATTGTTTTCTTACACAGTCAACAGATAAAATCGTAAATAGAATCAACAGAGATTACAATTGTAAACTGGGCAAATCATAAGCAGCATTGTGTTTTTCCAAAACAGGAGATATGACCAGATCGAAATAGAATCGTTTTACAATCGTTATAGCTGTTATGACATCGAACGGTTTGTGCCACATGTAGGTTAATTCAGACAGCTACGAGACTCAATTCATACGAAATCATAACAAGATTGATTTGATTTTGACCACAATCACAATAGAATGATAATTGGTAAAATGTACATATTAGCTCGATTGGATTTGAACGAGATCTTTAATCCCAAACAAGTCGCGACTGGGTTTTATATAGCAACAAATCATAAATTTGGATACCATTAATCTCGTTTCTCAAATCGAATTTAAACAAAAAATTCATTGCACATCCAACCAATAACAGAGTCGTTTTAACAGTGAACCAAAACGAATTAACAGGCTGGGCATAACTGTTACGATTTGGGTGCATATTAATAGAAACATTTTGAAAATAATCCAAATGGTATTCCTATTGATCGAAAGTCAATCGCAACAGTTAACCATATCACACCTGTTACCAATCAAAGCATATACAACATAACGAAATTAAAACGAAATATGATCGTGTTCATAATTGGACATAAGAGAGACAGCTTGTTTCTGCATTAGATACAAACGATTTTAATCGACAACAGAGCAGCCAATTTAAACCAATCAAATCCACACCATGATTCAACAAATCGATAACAATCCAATCGAAGCTAAACTGGGAAAACGGCTATGTACACAATGTAATGAAACCAATCGACAACAGAACAGAGAAATTCAAACCAAACTTGAATCGTTATATAAAACTCATACTATTTACAAAAATGATTGAAATTACACATACCTGTGTGACGAGGCTATCCAATTACGCCAGCTTAGAATTCACCACAGCAGTAGCTGACTCCACATTCTTAAACGAGATAGAACCTGTCATCTTTTGCCTTTTATCCATTGCCTGTAGCTTGGCTTTTTGCTCAATCAGCACTGCAATTCGATCCTCAAGTGATCGAATTGTGGATTGGAGAATCGGAACGCCGGTATAATAATGCTCCAACCATGAAGCACATTTCTCACAGGGTGGCACTACAGTTTCATGAGAGGGTTTAGAGGAATGACCAGGGGTTTTACATGGCAGTTGAATGCCAGGGTAATCAGGGTCGTTTCGCAAGCAAGGTGGCAAGTTTGACACGAAGTCATACGAGGGTTCGGTACACAGATCCTTAGAATAGGGCAATTCACTTACCAGATAACGTTCAACCTCGGAGTTAGAGTCTTCACTTAGCACAATAGGGTCAGGGTTGACTGGGGGTTTTGGTTTACTCCTCGCCATTTGAGAGATTAGTCGCGTAGTCTTTTTGCCTTTGGCATTTGCATTGGGTTTGGCTTTAGGCCTTTTAGCCATAGGCTTAACATTTTTGTCATCCTTGGTCGCAGAGTGAGGTAAGTCGATAGGTGAGTCGGGTAAGGGTTTAGGTAACAGATCACTGTAGGTTATCGGGGGTATATCTTTGTCCTCAGATACTACAGGTTTATCAACCTGCGGTGGATTCGAATCCAAAAAATTATTTCGTGCAAGAAAATCATTCCAACAGTCTCGGTGTAACCCCAGATGAAAAACGACAATCATTTTAACCAGTCCATAGTGAAAGAGGCTGCTATCGGCCTGGTTCCTCTTATATTTCTTAGACATTTTGAATAGGCTCCTATGCAGATAATACAGCATGTTGAGCTCAAAACCCATAAAAACCATAATTAGATGAAGGTGGTGTAAGAAAACAAACTCATACCGACCCTCGCAGGTGATGAACTGCTTAATAACCATTAACAAGTCATGCCATCACTGTTTCATCATGGTCACGGGCAAACCCTTGTCACAGGAGCTAACTTTACGCGACTGAAAGAGCAAAGTCCAAGGGACTTCTTCTACCTTGCAGTTTTAGGACCATCTCTACCCAGTGATAGGTAAGCCCGTAGCTAAACTGAGAAATTGCTCATCAATTTGCAATTGACCATCCCCGACCTTGGCTCGAAATCCATCAAAGGTCAATGCGAATTGCCTAGCAACGTCGAGGTTAAAACCATCAAATTTCTGTATGAACGAGAGCCATCCAAATTCCTCAAGGTCACCACGGGAACTGTCGAACATCAGCAGAGCCTGGCTACCATTCGGTTCAGCCCTCACGACTGGAGCCATGGTGCGGGCACATGGTAAGGGTTCGGGTCGAAAACACCAGCACACAGAGTCATTCGATGTAACCACTATGAGTGATCAAAGGGGAGGCATTAGTGTGCGCATGCGAGGGTGGTGGAAACACTTACCGCCATGCAAAATATTAATTGCAAAGTATAACCGGCGTATTAACCCTCTGTTGAAACAATCATAACATATTTCAAATCATATTACTCAGCCGACCCAAAAATCAAACGATAAATGATATACCAATGCACCATTCAAATCATGAATATTCAAATGTGAAATCAAACCCATATGTTTAACCAACGCGCCATTGCATACATGTTTAATCAAAGGTTTTAAAACATAGTGACAATCGTTTGCATAAAAATCGACAAGTCAAGAACTATAAAAATAAGGATCACATCATGTAAAACAAAGTAAACCATGACCCCTATGTAATTCAATGACTAGGCAGGTATAACCCATACTTCCACAAGCTCAACACCTTACCAATTAAATAAAAATCGAGTTGCGCAATCAAAGTAAGAACATACAAATAGGCATAATTCGAAAATACTTTCAGTCACATGATGATAAACCAAAGACAAGTGCCACTCAAAATATCGAAAAAGATTATGACAGTTCAAGTAATGATGGAAGAGTTTTCACGCTTACAGTCGTGAAAACTAAATGGAAACCAATTTGCAAATGTCGCAAGGAATGAAAATACCATTTACTTGCAAAACGCGATGATAATTTGAAGTTCAGAAGACATCGGTGTAGGCAGCTCATAGGGCAATAGAAAAAATTGTATTGGCTGCCAACAATGGCGACACACTGGTAGAAGTAGTTATCTCTATCACAAGAAATAAATTCAGATTAGGACAGTTCAGAAAATTCAACTCAAAAATAACAACCAGAAAATCATCAAAACATCATCATTAACTATCTTTTCCAGCAGTGTTTTAAAAGATGAAAACCAGATAACAGTCCTTGAGATCAGCAAGTCACGATATTAAAGAAAAATCTTCGATACTGTTGCCATGGCCACTGCTGCCAGCAGGCATCCATAGCCTCGACAAGGTTTCCATTTAACCCACTCTGACGTCTGTATCCTGTCAGGAAGTTCTAAATCAGAATAAAGGACATTAAAGAGGTTTCTTATACTTTTTTTTTGCAGATTTTCATGTACCCGACATTGCTTCGCTGCCAGCGGGCCTATTCAGTACCCCGACGAAGTTGTCTTGGCGCCATGCATGCATTTACCTGCTACCAGCAGACCTGTTCAGTATCCCGACGGGTTTACAGACACTTCCCACAGCTCATGTTCATAGTTTATTTTATTTTGTTTCAAGATGTAATGAGCGGGGTGACGCTGAAAATCATGATTTATTAAACACATATTTTTTCAGACCTCATCAGAATTTTTTAGCACTTTCCTTTATCAGATCTAGAGACGTTTTATTTGCAAAAACAACTTCCTAAGACAGGGAGACATCTTTTGAGTCATTCCTTTACGGAATAGGGACAGCGTAAAAAGATAACAGATGATCATGACAAACTTTGCTCAGAGATTGAAATCAGTAAACTTCTTTCAAACAACAAATTTTTCCAATATAAATATATATATATATATATACCATTGATGTTTGTACAAATTTTTCAGAAGTTATTTTAGCGAAGGCATTTTCTATCGTCTTGGTCTGAATAGCTCTGCATACAGTTATGTAAAATTTTCCAAAATAAAAAACATAAGCTGATAAATTCAAAGCAAAACCAAAATCAGAAAGCAAACGAAAAAGAAAACAAAAGAAAAATATGTACATAATATACAAGGATAGATATCAGGCAAAGTATCTTTTTAGGGCCTGACCGTTCACCGGATAGGTGTCAAGCTGCCCTTCAAGATTCTGTAAACAAAAGGAACTAGGACCCAACTTTTCAGCAATTAAAAATGGTCCAAGCCATAAGTTTTGAAATTTGGTATGCTCACCCTTTCCTTCGTGTGGTTTGTCCCACTTCAAGATGAGATCGCCTACTTCAAAATTCCTATCCGAAGAAGAATTAGAATCGAACCATCTCTTAATCAATTGTTGATGTTGATCTATCTTACACTTAGCTTGGGCTCTTTTTTCTTCTAGCTTCATCAAAGCGTTAATTCGGTTTTCTAGAGTGGGACAATCTTCTTCTTGGACTTTTTGTGACAACTGAAGCGAAGGAAGAAGAACGTGGGGTGGCAGAATTGCTTCTCTGCCATAAACGAGAAAGAAGGGGGAGTTTCCTATAGCGGCTTTGAGTGTTACCCTGTCAGCCCACAGTGCGTTCAGCAAAGCGTTGTGCCAATTCTTGTGATTTTCAGCCACTGTTCTCTTGATTATTTTGATCAAGTTCTTGTTTGTTGATTCTGCTAGGCCATTGCCCTGGGGGTAGTAACTCGCAGAATACTTCAGCTTTATTTCTCTCTCCAAAGTGAACTCTCTCATCTCAAGAGAAGAAAAGTATGAAGCGTTGTCAAAGACTAGACAATCAGGGATACCAAAACGAGTGATGATATTCGAATTCAAAAAGGCAATTACCTGACCGGTGTTGACAGTTTTTAGTGCAGCGGCTTCATACCATCGAGTAAAGTAATCTGTGGCTGTCAAAATATACTTGTGCTATTGTGAGGATGGAGGGCTAACTGGACCTATGATATCAAGGCCCCATTGCTGGAAAGGAGAATCTACTGTGACGGGTTGCAAGGGAAAGGCTGGTTTTTGCAACCGCCCTGATTCCTTCTGACAAATGATACACTTGCGACATAAAGCATGGGCGTCTCTAAAAAGCGTGGGCTAGTAGTAACCAGCTCTCAAAACCTTATGAGCAGTGGTATCACCACCGAAGTGACCACCAGCTTCTCCTGCGTGCAACTCAAGCAAAACTTTTTCTGCTTCGTCCTTCTCGAGACAACGCATCAGCACACCGTCAAAGTTCTGACGAAACAGTACACACGTTAATTAGATGAAAGGGGGTAGACTTTAGTCTCAACGCTCTTCTCTTGGCGGGTTCTAAGTGACGGGGTGCGGATCCATGTTCAAGACAGAATCTAATATCGTCGTACCAAGGACTTACGAGGTTTTGTGCACAACAGATCATATTTTGATTTCTTTGTCCTTGGTTTGTTATATCACTGTCTTCTTGCTGTCCTGTTTCTGAATCAACGACCAATTTACATAACCCTTGGCCTCTCATGATCTGAGCTAGGGTAATTTCTAAGTCATACTCCTGCAAGGAGGTGACCCAATTAGCTCTCTTCTCTCCTAACTCCTTCTGTACTAACAAGTTCCTTACGGCAGGGTAGGGGACGATGACTTTCGTCCTTGACTTCAAAATATAGGACCAGAAATGCTTAACTGCTTTGAAAACAGCGTAGGCTTGCCGATCAACCTATGGGTAGTTAAGTTCAGCACCTTTCATAAAGGCGATGGGTACTTCGTTGTTCTCGGCATTCTTCTAAGTTAGGACGGCGGCATAGGAATGGTCAGAGGCAAAAGTATAGAGTGTAAAATCTTGAGAGAAGTCAGGGCTCATGAGAGACGGAGCATCTATTATAGCCTTCTTTACTGCATTAAAAGCTTGATTCTCTGTGTGTCCCCAGTGATATTGGGTGTCTTTCTTAATCAGGTTCTGTAGAGGCCTGACCATTTCGGAGAAGCTAGGGACAAATATTCTCATGAAGTTAGTCTGGCCTAGGAAAGACTGCATGGATTTTTTGGATGTAGGTGGGGGAATTTTAGCGATGACTTGGGTCCTCTCGGGGTCAATAATCATTCCGTCACTAGACACAATAAACCCTAGTAATTTACCCTGTTCTACTGCAAAGATGGACTTTTTGGGGTTCAAGGAGATGTTGTATTTGCGACATCGTAGCAGAACAGCTCGCAAGTGAGCTAGATGATCGTCTTTGTTTTTAGAATATACAGTCACATCATCTAAGTAAACTACGACGGACTGATTGATCAAGCCTTGGAAATCAATATCTATTGCTCTCTGAAAAGTAACGCCAGCATTAATCAATCCAAAGGGCATTTTACGATATGCATAAGTGCCCCACGGGGTACGGAAGGTAGTTTTGAGTTGATCTGGCGGAGACATCAGGACTTGGTTGTATCCGGTGAAACCATCCAACAAGGATAGCCTTTCGGAACC
This sequence comes from Picea engelmannii, assembly GCA_009831015.1. Classification (NCBI taxonomy): domain Eukaryota; kingdom Viridiplantae; phylum Streptophyta; class Pinopsida; order Pinales; family Pinaceae; genus Picea; species Picea engelmannii. The sequence continues at coordinate 142,809 of ML786025.1, read as the reverse complement.
AGACACCTATTGCAGGATCTGTTCCATGGGTGGGACAGGATAATTGTCTTTGTCAGATGCTCTATTAAGGTTGCGGAAATCGACGCAAAGTCGGATTTCCCCATTTTTCTTCCGAACTGGGACAAGGTTGGACACCCATTGAGTGTGCCTAACAGGAAAAATTATTTTAGCACTTAGGAGTTTATTCAATTCTTTTTGAACGGTCGTTTCTAGTTTAGGGTGCATCTTTCTCAGTTTCTGTTGGAAGGGTAAGGTTTGGGGTTTCATCGGGATGGTATGCTGTATGATATTAGGATCGAAAGTCTTAAGATCATTATACGTCCATGCAAAGACATCCTTAAATTATTTAAACAATTTAACAAAAGCAACTTTTTCTTGTTTAGAACATCCCAAGCCTAGATTGATGCACTGAGGATTTTCATTAGTTCCTAAATTCACCTTTTCATAAGATAACGAGGAACTATTGGTTTTCCAATTGACCGCCTTTTTAAATTTATCTTCAAAATCATAAAACTTTTCAAGTCTAATTACAGATTTTGGGATCGGGTTTACCATGTCCGATAGAGCTTCAGGAGATTTCGGATCAGGTATTATCGTGAAGTCGCGCAAATTGTCATCGTGTGTGTGTTCATCTATCACCGCACCTTGGAAGGTTTCTTCCATGTGTAGAAAGATGATAATCTGTTGATCATCGTCAAATACTCTCCAGTTCGTGACATTATCAGGAATGGATGGCCGAAACAATAGCTCAACGGAGAATGCATCCGGAGACAGGCCTTCTGCAGGAAGAAGTTTAGAATCTACATTAGCTAGTAAATCTGCTTCAGAGTTATTCAATCTAGGAATGGAATTTATATTAAAAGCAGAAAATTTACTCATTAAATTCCATACCTCGGACTGGTAGCTTTTGAGATGCGAAGAAAGACAGTGGATAGAATTTCTCACCTGTCTAACCACTATTTCAGAGTCGCCGAAAACGGTTAAATTTTGAATATTCATGTCCAAAGCTTTTCTGAGACCTTGCAGTAAAGCCTCATATTCTGTAGTATTGTTAGTACATTCAAATTCCAACCTACATGCTATCAATGTTTTGTTACCTGCCGGATTGATAATGACGCAGCCTGCTCCGGCTCCTTCTTTAGACTTTGACCCGTTAAAATATAGAGACCAAATTTGATTTGCATCGGGTTCATGAGATTGTTGTGTGGAAGATGCGGGCTGCACAAATGCTACGATCTCAGACTTTTGTTCTGGATTGATGATAGGTGAAACCTCGGCCACGAAGTTGCTGAAGAAGGTGTCGATCCCTTGTACTTCAGGTGAATTAGCAGGGGGTGTGTATGGTTCATTAGGATCATTCAAATCAGTGACCGTGAACTTAAGGTAGTGCTCGCGGTTTACTCTGATTTTGTTAGGCTTGCCATTTTCTAGAAGCCATAGATGAGACCAATATGTTGCGAAATAACCACGTAGTTTCTCTGACCAGTCCCTGCTTAAAAACATACCATACACTTCCGGAATATCCACAACGATTATATCAATAACTTGATGAACTTTAGGGTTAGATGATAATCTGATCAATACATTTTTTAGTTCGCCTATAACATTCACATTTGTCCGATCAAGCTGTATGATTTTCAAAGAAGAGGGTTCAACTTCATTGTTAATTTTCTGGCATACAGACCAAGGCATCACATTGGATGACGCCCCTGAGTAAACCATACAATTATGCACGTTTCTATTGAAAACCTCGAAAGTTAAAAGAAAAGGAGGTACATTCTTGCGAGTGCTAAGGGTAGTAGCTTGTGGTTTCTTACTCGCAATTTCTGAGGCTACTTTATCTACATTATTTACATTATTTACATTACTTACAGTAGGACTTCCTTTATCTTGAGGATCAGGATTGTTTTTAGTGGAAGTCTTCTGGGGAACTTTGCTTTGCACAACCTTGTTACTATTGGAATTGCCATTCTTGTCGTTTTCCAAAATATTCTGCAACATTTTCTGTAACAAAAATGGAAATTTCAACAACTCATAAATAGAAATGTTAGCCCTTAATTTTTTAAGATCTTCAATGACATCATAATCTAATTTAGGGTTCACATTATTCTGGTTCGGCTCAACTGACTTAGACTTCTTTGGAGGCGAAGTTGTAGTGTTTTCGGAAGAAGGTTTATTTGCGGTCTTACTCCTAGTGTTATAAGGATGAACAGTCTCGAAGTTGGCTTGGAAGATGCTGTCCAAGAAGTGTCCAAAAATGTTTGGGGAAGACTCTTCTTCTTGAGTTGTCTCTGGTTCAACTACTTCTTCGAGAATCTCAGGAGGCATCAAGTTATCTTGGGCTTCTAGAATTGTTTGAAGAGCACATTGCAAACTTTCTAGATTAAGGCCTTCGTTGGTTGGGTTAGGTCGGTTGGTAGGAAAAGGCTTTCGGAAAGGAGGTTTGTAGGGCCCTTTACTCGAGGAAGCTTCTTCAATCGACCTTTTTAAGTCTATAACTTGATTCGATAGTTTTTGTACAACTTTAGTTAAGTTTTCCAAATCAGAGTTTTCAGGTTGTGTTTTACTTTGTGTTGGTCTTTGGAGAATTTCGATCTTCTTTTTGGAAGAAGAACTAGTCTCAGTTTCGTTGCTAGAAGAATCCTTAAGACTAAGTATGTCTTTTTCAATCTGGCTGGCCTCCTCGAAGGCTTCTAACAACGTAGATTTCTTAGAATGTTTAACCCAAATAGCTATACTTTGATGCAATGCTTTAGTGTAGTAAGCAATTATAAGACTCTCAGCGGGCATAGAATCAGCAGGGATTCGGTTTTTAAGCATTAGAAATCTTTGATTAAAATCTTTAACTTTTTCTTTTGGGTTCATTTTCAAGCTAGAAAGGTCCATGACCAAGACTTCCGGAGGCTTGCCGTCTCCGAACTTTTCCAAAAATCATGACTCAAACTTTTCCCAAGACACGATGGTATGGTGTTGTTGGGAAAAGTACCAAGTGGATGCATTACCCTCGAATGTATATGGGAACAACCTACAGACAACGTCTTCATGCTCGAAACTGCGAAGTCTAATGGCTAACATAAATTTTTTGATATGATCTTCAACTATCTGTTTTGAATCAAGATCAAACTTGGGAAGCCACTTCTCCGAGTGCTTAGGTAACGGGTGTTGGGCTCCAGGTACGACTACGACATCCTGGTCCAACCAAGGTCTTGCAGGGTTATTCTGATTTTCCATTGGTGTGTTGGGTGTAGAAGGTTGTGAAGAAGAACTGCCTTCGTCAGAGGAATCTCCTCCAGAAGAGGAAGGAGATGATGGAGGTGGTGAAGGTGGTATACCAGATCCTCCTGCAGTAGGAGTGTCGATTGGGTTTGAAGGGTTCTCAGTGGGATTATTGAAACCGAGTTGATCTCTGATGTCAGAGAACTCTAAAGGTTGATCCAAAGGATGACTAGGTTGCCTTAAATGGGCAAAATCACTATGTGTTCTTATGAGAGACTGCCGAACAATCTTAGATACGTCACTGGCTGCAGGATTGGGAGTTACTGGTTCAACCATGAGTGGTGGATCGTTGTTGGGAGCGGTTGTTGTTTGAGGGGGAATATTATTGTTTGAATGGCTTCTAGTCACTATAGGTGTGCGATTAGGTGGGGGAGGAGTCTTGCGACCGCCTCGTGCCATTAATTAAATTTAGGCCCTCCTTCTAGCGCCATTTGTTGACGGGCGAAATCGACCGTTCGTCAACTGAGAGAGTGGAACCGGTCCGGGGTTGTCCAATAACCCAAGCCGTTTGGGATGGACCACCCTGACGAGTTTAACGGCTTCGTTGGCCGCTCTAAGGTCTTAAGAAAACCAAAGAGAAACTAATTTAAACTAACTAATCTAACTAAAATAAATAAAACAAACTAAACTAAAACTAAATACAAGAAACTAACTAAAACTAACTAAAAGAAACTAAACTAACTAAAACTATAAAGCAAACTAACTAAAAATAAATAAAACAAACTAATACTAACTAATCTAATTAAAGATGACTACTAAACAAACTAGTTAATCTACTAATTATATACAGAAACTACTGATTGATATTATAATAACTCAAATCAACTATCTAATTACTAATTGAAAAACAACTTATTCACAAATATACAATATCTACAACTGGCAGATTTGAATAAAACCTGTAAAAATCATTTGTTTTCTGCCCTTTAGACAGCAAGAGATATTTTTGGATTTTTAAGATTTTATGAAAGAAAGAAATAAAAATTACTGAAATTAAACAACCTAATATATTATATCTAACTATACATCTAAATATCTAAACTAAACTACTAATAAAAACAGTAAACAAACAAGTGACTAGCTGACCTGGAAATGCTTCCAATTTGTCCCATGTATGATGACTGCAAAGCTGGTCGGGGGAAGTAAACTCGCACTGGTTAATCCAAAAGCTTCTCGTAAACGATAGGTTGTGCTGCTCTTCGAGTTGTTAACAGGACAAACAAGGCATAAAAAATCATAACAATTGTATGTTTTATAAATCTCCGCAATAAGGGAAACCTGTTATGCAAAAACTCATATTTAATAATTCAGCTTATAAGAAGAGAAATCTGTCATTAAGAAATTGAATCAAGTAATTGTTATATTTTTTAAAACGCTTAGAAGACTTCGGATATGAATCACAGTGATTAAATTATATCATTTGCAAAAGATCAAGATACTAAAGTACTCATTAACCAATTACAAATTGATATACACAACATGAAACAAAATGTTGATATGATGAGAAGCAAAAGCTGTAACAAAACACCAAATTATGCCTCAGTCTGTATTAAAACTCCATATCCTTGTTCTCCCACGAATGAGGATGATCATTATTACAAAAATGATAGGTTTTTATAAGTCTTTCCACAGGGTAAAACCTCCCTATGGATAATATCAAACAGTTTTACATAATTTGGGAGATATCCCAAAATCAACTAAACTAAGAAACTAAAATGCAAAAGAAATCTTTGAAATATCCCCTAACTGCTCATCATATCCACTGCAATTTCGAATTGATCTGCAATAGACCAAACATATCAAGTTAGAAAGATATTTCATTAGAAAAACAATAAAAATTTGACTCTACCGACTTAGCTACAAAATCATCTGATTTTGTAGCTAGTCTAAAATAGCATACAGGATCAGATTAAATCAAATCAAATCTTTTTAAAAGAATCAAATCCAAATTCCTTTCAATAAACATTGAAAACAAATCACTAATGATTTTATTATTAAACATTAAAGGAATCAAAAGTGATCAAATCGAAAACAGGGGTAAGAATACTCTGTTTTCTTTTACCATAAAATAGGATCAAACAGCAACAAGATTGTTTAATATCCAATTAAATCAATAATGAGTAATGTCATATTTGATAGCATTTAATCCAACACAACCATCATTGATTCATTAGAACCATAATAGTATAACCATAGATTCATGTCGTTCCATCAAATGTAAAGGTAGACAGACTGTTACGCTTATGTGTAAATCAAAATCATATGCAACAGCATCCACCCAATCAAATTCGTGATTGTTTTCTTACACAGTCAACAGATAAAATCGTAAATAGAATCAACAGAGATTACAATTGTAAACTGGGCAAATCATAAGCAGCATTGTGTTTTTCCAAAACAGGAGATATGACCAGATCGAAATAGAATCGTTTTACAATCGTTATAGCTGTTATGACATCGAACGGTTTGTGCCACATGTAGGTTAATTCAGACAGCTACGAGACTCAATTCATACGAAATCATAACAAGATTGATTTGATTTTGACCACAATCACAATAGAATGATAATTGGTAAAATGTACATATTAGCTCGATTGGATTTGAACGAGATCTTTAATCCCAAACAAGTCGCGACTGGGTTTTATATAGCAACAAATCATAAATTTGGATACCATTAATCTCGTTTCTCAAATCGAATTTAAACAAAAAATTCATTGCACATCCAACCAATAACAGAGTCGTTTTAACAGTGAACCAAAACGAATTAACAGGCTGGGCATAACTGTTACGATTTGGGTGCATATTAATAGAAACATTTTGAAAATAATCCAAATGGTATTCCTATTGATCGAAAGTCAATCGCAACAGTTAACCATATCACACCTGTTACCAATCAAAGCATATACAACATAACGAAATTAAAACGAAATATGATCGTGTTCATAATTGGACATAAGAGAGACAGCTTGTTTCTGCATTAGATACAAACGATTTTAATCGACAACAGAGCAGCCAATTTAAACCAATCAAATCCACACCATGATTCAACAAATCGATAACAATCCAATCGAAGCTAAACTGGGAAAACGGCTATGTACACAATGTAATGAAACCAATCGACAACAGAACAGAGAAATTCAAACCAAACTTGAATCGTTATATAAAACTCATACTATTTACAAAAATGATTGAAATTACACATACCTGTGTGACGAGGCTATCCAATTACGCCAGCTTAGAATTCACCACAGCAGTAGCTGACTCCACATTCTTAAACGAGATAGAACCTGTCGTCTTTTGCCTTTTATCCATTGCCTATATCTTGGCTTTTTGCTCAGTCAGCACTGCAATTCGATCCTCAAGTGATCGAATTGTGGATTGGAGAATCGGAACGTCGGTATAATAACGCTCCAACCATGAAGCACATTGCTCACAGGATGGCACTACAGGTTCAGGAGAGGGTTTGAAGGAATGACAAGGTGTTTTACATGGCAGTTGAATGCCAAGGTAATCAGGTTCGTTTCGCAAGCAAGGTGGCAAGTTTGACACGAAGTCATACGAGGGTTCGGTACACAGATCCTTAGAATAGGGCAATTCACTTACCAAATAACGTTCAACCTCGGAGTCAGAGTCTTCACTTAGCACAATAGGGTCAGGGTTGACCGGGGGGTTTGGTTTACTCCTCGCCATTCGAGAGATTAGCCGCGTAGTCTTTTTTCCTTTGGCATTTGCATTGGGTTTGGCTTTAGGCCTTTTAGCCATAGGCTTAACAGTTTCGTCATCCTTGGTCGCAGAGTGAGGTAGGTCGATAGGTGAGTCGGGTAAGGGTTTAGGTAACAGAGAACTATAGGGAACCGGGGGTATAGCTTTGTCCTCGGACACTACAGGTTTATCAACCTGCAGTGGATTCAAATCCACAAAATTATTTCGTGCAAGAAAATCATCCCAACAGTCTCGGTGTAACCCCAGATGACAAACGACAATCATTTTAACCATTCCATAGTGAAAGAGGCTGCTATCGGCCTGGTTCCTCTTATATTTCTTAGACATTTTGAATAGGCTCCTATGCAGATAATACGACATGTTGAGCTCAAAACCCATAAAAACCATAATTAGATGAAGGTGGTGTAAGAAAACAAACCCATACCGACCCTCGCAGGTGATGAACTGCTTAATAACCATTAACAAGTCATGCCATCGTTGTTTCATCATGGTCACGGGAAAACCCTTGTCACAGGAGCTAATTTTACGCGACTGAAAGAGCAAAGTCCAAGGGACTTCTTCTACCTTGCAGTTTTTGGACCATCTCTGCCCAGTGATAGGTAAGCCCGTAGCTAAACTGAGAAATTTCTCGTCAATTTGCAATTGAACATCCCCGACGTTGGCTCGAAAGCCATCAAAGGTCAATGTGAATTGCCTAGCAACGCCGAGGTTAAAACAATCAAATTTCTGTATGAACGAGAGCCATCCAAATTCCTCAAGGTCACCACGGGCACTGTCGAACATCAGTGGAGCCTGGCTACCATTCGGTTCATCCCTCACGACTGGAGCCATGGTGCAGGCACATGGTAAGGGTTCGGGTCGAAAACACCAGCACACAGAGTCATTCGATGTAACCACTATGAGCGATCAAAGGGGAGGCATTAGTGTGCGCATGCGAGGGTGGTGGAAACACTTACCGCCATGCAAAATATTAATTGCAAAGTACAACCAGTGTATTAACCCTCTGTTGAAACAATCATAACATATTTCAAATCATATTACTCAGCTGACCCAAAAATCAAACGATAAACGATATACCAATGCGCCATTCAAATCATGAATATTCAAATGTGAAATCAAACCCATATGTTTAACCAACACGCCATTGCATACATGTTTAATCAAAGGTTTTAAAACATAGTGACAATCGTTTGCATAAAAATCGACAAGTCAAGAACTATAACAATAAGGATCACATCATGTAAAACAAAGTAAACCATGACCCCTATGTAATTCAATGACTAGGCAGGTCTAACCCATACTTCCACAAGCTCAACACCTTACCAATTAAATAAAAATCGAGTTGCGCAATCAAAGTAAAAATAGGCAAATAGGCATAATTCGAAAATACTTTCATTCACATGATGATAAACCAAAGACAAGTGCCACTCAAAATATCGAAAAATATTATGACATTTCAAGTAACGATGGAAGAGTTTTCACGCTTAAAGTTGTGAAAACTAAATGGAAACCAATTTGCAAATGTTGCAAGGAATGAAAATATCGTTTACTTGCAAAATGTGACGATAATTTGAAGTTTAGAAGACATCGGTGTAGGCAGCTCATAGGGCAATAGAAAAAATTGTATTGGCTGCCAACACAACGTTGAGTATGGGTGAGATGCCCACATCATCTGGAAACTCTATCTCATAAGCATTTGCCTCAAACTTTCTTAAGATTTTACATGGTCCAATTTTCTTCATCTTTAGTTTATTATATGTTCCTCTTGGGAATCTTTCTTTTCTGAGGTGATCCAAAACCAAATCACCAACTTCAAATTGAAGTTCTCTCCTGTGTTGTTCTGCTCTGTGCTTATATTTCTGGTTGGAATTCTCCAATCGCTTTCTGATTTCACTGTGGAGCTCCTGCATTTATGCTGCAAAATCCTCTATGCTGGAACTCTTAAATTCGTTCTGCTCTAAGTCCTTCAACTCAGAGACTCCCCTCAGTTTCATTCCATACATTATCTGAAATGGGATTTGTCCTGTGCTCCTATTGATTGAATCGTTGTATGCAAATTCTGCTTGTGGAAGAATCTGGTCCCACTGGCTGTGATGTTCAGTCACCAAACTCTTCAATAGATATCCCAAACTTCGATTCACTGCCTTAGTCTGTCCATCCGTCTGAGGATGATATGTCAAGCTAAAAGATAAATTATTCCCTAGCTTCTTCCATAGGCTCCTCCAAAAATGACCAACAAATTTTGTATCCTTGTCCGATACAATACTCTTGGGTAAGCCATGAAGTCTAACAACTTCTTTGAAAAACAGATTGGCAACATGTGTTGCGTCATTGGTTTTCTGACATGGTATAAAATGTGCCATTTTAGAAAATCTATCGACTACCATAAAGATTGATTCAAAACCTCTTTGTGTACTTGGTATTCCTAACACAAAATCCATACTTACCGCATCCCACAGCTTCTCTGGCACTGGAAATGGTTGATACAACCCTGTATTCTGTCTTTTCCTTTTCGCATGCTAGCAAATTATGCACCTGTTCACGAATTTCTTGACATCTGTCCTCATCCCTGGCCAATAATATGAGCCATTCAGTTGCACGAAAGTCTTATCATGGTCGAAATGTCCATCCAATCCTCCACTATGCTTCTCCTTCAAGAGGTTCTCTCTCACATATCATTTTGGTATACACAATTGATTACTTCTGAATAATAATCCATCTTGAATCATATATTCAGTCCATTGGCTTCTATCCCTAAGAACTGGATTCTCACGCACTTCATAAGCTTCTTTAAAATTTGCATTATTCCTATACATTTCCTTGAAGTTATCAATATCTAAGGTATTTACTCTGAATTCCTGTAGAATCAAACACTTCCTGCTCCAAGCATAAGAAACTTTGTTAATGGTTCCAGAAATATGCTTTATAACAAAAGTAAAATTTTTCATGTATTCAACCCATTTTGCATGCTTCTGGTTCAATTTCTCCCATCGAGTTATGAATTGTAAATCATGGTTATCGTTGTACAAGACAAACTCCTTTGGAATCAAGTAATGTCTCCACTTTTTCAGCACCTGTGTGATCGCATAAAACTCCTTGTCATATGTGGAATACTTCATCTTGGTTTCATTCAGTTTCTCACTGAAATATGCAATCAACCTATTGTCTTGGCTTAAGACCACTCCAATCGCAAATCCACTTGCGTCACACCTGACTTGAAATGTTTTGCTGAAATCTGGCAAAACCAGAACTGGCTGTTCAGTTATTTTGGCTTTCAGCAATTGGAAACTCTTCTCTACTTCCTTTGTCCAATGAAAAGATTTGTGTCTTTTCTTGACCGTGTCCATCATTGGTGCACATATCCTGCTGAAATTTCTAATGAACTTCCTATAAAAACTGGCAAGTCCATGGAACCTTCTGACTTCAAAAGTACTATTTGGTGATGGCCAATATTTGATCACTCTTACCTTTTCAGGATCCATTTTAAACTCATTTTCAGAGATCACGAACCCCAAATAAATGAGTTTCGTCTTCATGAAAGATGATTTCTTCATATTGATCAACAAGTTCTCTTGCTGCAACCTCCTTATTATTGCAGTTAAATGTTTCAGGTGTTCTTCCTCTGTTTTACTGAATATTAGTATACCATAAAGATACACGATTACAAATTTACTAATGAAATATTTTAAGACTTCCTTCATCAACCTCATAAAAGTATTGGGCACATTCATCAAGCCAAATGGAATGAAAAGACATTCATACAACCCTTCATTCGTCTTGAATGTTGTCTTCCACTCATCACCTTCCCTCATTCTGATATGATGATATCCACTTTTTAAATCAATCTTTGAAAAAAAAAATTCTCCACTCAAGCAATCCATCAAGTCATCCATCTTGGATAAAGGAAATCTATACCTGATGGTGATTTTATTTATGGTCCTCAAGTCTGTACACATTCTCCAGCCACCATCCTTCTTTGGACTTAACACTGTAGTTACAGCGCATGGACTCAATCTTTCTCTAAGCAACCCTTTATCCATCAAATCCTAAACTTGCTTCTTGACCTCTTCATTCTCCTGCAGTGTCAATATATACGCTTCTTTGTTTGGTAAACTTGCCCCCGATATAATATCAATATGATGACTTATGCTCTTGATGGGCGGAAACGAACAAGGTAATTCGTCCACCACAATATCAGCGAACTCTTCAAGCAGTTCATGAATTTCCTCCAGTAGATCATATATCTTGGTACTGGTCAAGACAACTCTGGGTTTTCTAACCACAACAAACTGCATGTCTTCTTCTTTCTTGACTTCATCAAGAATCTCCTTCCCACTCATGAGAAGTATAATATTGTTCACCTCTGTTTTTACCTCCTTATCCTTAATTGGTAGCAACATGTGCATCCTACCATTCTTCTCCAAGGTATATGTGTTATTTCTCCCGTCATGAACAACATTCCTGTCATATTTCCATGGTCTTCCCAACAAAATATAATAGACATCCATGGGAATAACATCACATAAAATTTCATCCCTATATACCCATGTCTTGAATTCAACTAAACAATGTTTAGTGACAGTTACCTGATGCCCTTTTTGTAGCCATGAAACTTTATATGGGCTTGGATGTGTAACTGTTTCCAATTCCATCTTCTCCACCATTTTTGTGGATACTAAATTGTCTGTACTTACACTATCCACTATTACCTTGCATACCCTATCCTTGGTCTTGTAAGAAGTTCTGAACAAACTATTCCTCTGGACTGGATTTTCCATCTCCCTCTCTGGCTTCATGAAAACTTTCCTCATCATTAGTGACCTTCTGCCTTCTGCATATTCTACCTCAACATTTCTCCCTTGTGCTACAGAAATGTGAGCTTCACCTCCATATCCTTTCCTATCAAGACATTTGAAATATTTATGTCCTATATTTCCACAGCCAAAACATTTTATTTCACCTTCTCAGCCTCTTCCTCTTCCTCTTGCTTGAGGAAATGCATTCCTATCAGCGTATTTCCTTCCTTGATAACTTCCCCCCCTTTCTGTTTGAGTATGGGTTTTCTTCTCTTTGCCTAGGGTCTTTTGTATTATGTTCTGGGAAACAAATTTGGCTCTGCTCTCACTTCTTCCTCAGCCTCTTTAACCTTGCTTTCAGGCCAATTTTTCCTCAGCCTTTGAAGCCATTTGATAACCATCATCCACATTCCTGATGGATAACATGTTTATTTCATCTTGAAGCTCATATCTCAAGCCATTGAGGTATCTAGCAACCTTTTCATCATCACTTTCCCGATGAGATGCTCTAATGTTTAATCTGTAGAAATCTTCAGTGTATTCCTTCACTGTCATCCCTTTCTATCTCAAATTCTTCATTCTCCGAAATAGGTTGATTTGGTAATCCCTCGGTATAAAATTGGCTTTCATATTTGTGACCATCCTATCCCAGCTTTTGATTCTTTGCTTTCCTTTGCAATGCCTGTCAGCCTGCAGTTCATCCCACCATAATGTTGCATGTCCCTTCAGTCTAGTGACTGTGTGCTTAACTTTCTTATCCTCTTCGACATCCTCATAGTCGAAGTATTTGTCGAGAGCTCTAAACCAATCTATAAGTTCCTCAATGTCTAAGTTTCCTTCATACATTGGAATGTCCATTTTTTTCCCTGACACATATCCTTGCAACAACTCTGAATAGATGTTCTTCCTCGACATCTTCAACTGCAAATTCTTCTTCTCTGGCTCCAACTTCATTTTGACTTTTAGCCTCACTGACATCTCCAGTATCAACAACTCGTCTCTGTGCTATTTCCATAGCATCTAGTCAAGCACAAATTTCCCTCATCTCTCTTTCCACAGCTGGATTGGACATAGGTCTTTCTCTCCTTCTTGGAGGCATTATTTCAATCTGTTCCTCACATAAAACAAAAAGAAAATTGATGGCTCTGATACCACTCTTGACGCAACACCCCTACCTCGACAGGTTTTGTGCGACCTCCCGATATTAGGATCGTTCTTATCCTCCTCCTTGAGTCAAATTGACTCCTTTATTTCCCCACAGCAAATCTCACACACACACAAGTGTGTATCCACAGCTCCTTATGAGTTATGTTTGCATGAATTACCACAAGGCGCTAACTCTCACCCACATGACCAATATCTATGACCATGACCTTTACTTCAAAATGTGTTTCGGAATTCATTACCTCATGAATCCTAGTGTAAGTCCCCCCTGATTCTCCAATATCCAAACCCAAAAGGGCTAATGGGTCTGTGACACCTCCCTTGACTTCTCTCTGACGCGACCTTTGGCTAAAACCTGGGCCCAATATTTTCGGCACCCAGAACTTCGTGTATCGGTGGACTGTTATGCAATGGCTCCCTTTGTCAATTTCTGAAACCACAATATACCCTTGTTGCAAATCAATGGTTTAAATATCCCCATGATCTGATGGTATTGGTTCTCTCGGGACTTCGTGAATTGGGAGTTTGAAACTCTCAACTTCGAGTCACAATCTTCTTTGATGCCCGAACTTCGAAACGACGAAGTTCAAGGATGAAATCAACGCTCCCTGTTGATTCCAATCCAATGACCTCTATTCCTCCCAAGCTTGACTTCTGCGAGACGATCTCAACCTCCATTTCCATTTGAATAGTTCGAAGGTTCTATCCCTTCTGAGCTCTCAATTTCAAACTCAAGGCTTCCAAAAGGTTTCCCGCTCTCACTCTTTGCAGCTATTGCAAATAACCTCTGGTTATTTGAATCTTCAATTATGTGCACTCCTTGCAACAACAGTCCTTTAATCGTCCTCTTGATTTGATAAAATCCAAGGCCCCACCAAACCTGTGCACACCTTGCATGAATTTGTGCTTCACCTGCACTTCTATTTTTATGAGAACAATAATATCTCTCCTGATCTTTCTGAGATAAAACTCAGACCCTCATCAATGCACACCTTGTGGACATTCACTGCACTCTTTGCAAGAATCTCAGGAAGAGAAACAATTGAAACTCATTCTTCCTCTCTCACAAACTTCATACATTTAACATGAAATCATAAGCATACACACAACATTGAAATAAATGCGTAACAGAGAAACAAAACGACTGTAAACATACCATTTAATAGGTGTAAACAGTAAACATAATAACACCATGAAATTGAGTCAAGATTTCATATATTAACTCAAGTGGTCATGTACATGGGTTCTTTTATGTGTTCTTCTTCTCTTTAGCTCTCTACTCTCTACTCAACAACATAGAGAATTGATAATAATACAATGATACAAACGAGGGTGTATATACTTTTGTTTTCCCTCCTACAGCTCTAAACTATCTAATTAGAATTAAAACTACAACTACTTTTACATTTAATACACTTAATGCCTCTATTAATTCGACAGATGAGAGAAACTGCTCCAGATCTATTTACAATAACAAAACATAAATGCAAATTCATTCCCCCATATTTTACATTAATGCGCTTTTTTTTTCTTTTAAATCAAATTTCCTCAAAACGTGCACTAGTACAGTTCTAGATTTTTTTCGCTGCACCTCCTTTGTTGGCTTGGCTACGATGCTCCTGCATCATCCCTCTTCCAAAAAATCCATGCAGCCATTCACTACTACATATGGGAGGATTATTCCATGAAAATTTTCCACGCTTCCACTAGTTTCATCTTTTTTTTAAACAGGGTGGGATTTTCGTCGATATTGCCACGAAAGTTCGTCACAATATCCACGAAAATATTTTTTTAATCTAGTTGGGATTTTCGTCGCAATAGCGACGAACTTTTGTGGCAATAGAGATGAACATTTTTCCTATCTCATTGGTCGATGTTAATGGATAGTTGACTATTTGATCTATATATACGTGACTTTAAGAGACTCTGCGACATAATTGCTATAGTTGTGACATTGTTCTTGGCTTTTGTTTGAGCTGTTTATTTTTTCCGTCACCCACCGATTGAACAAATCCAATTCTCGATCTACATAGCTTGGATTTTGAACTTGCAAGGTTAGTATGTTATTTTTTATTGATGTACTCATTTAACTCGTAAATTTTTGTTCAAATGTCCAAATTTCATTTAGCTTGTTTTTTTCCTTGATAATATATTATAATAGGTGTAGTACCATATTTCATGTCTTTGCTTTTTGGATCTAGTTAGTATATTCTATGGAAAATCGTATGTGGATTCCATAATATTCTAGGTTTATGGAATCCACAAACCCTTTTCCCTTCAATTGTAGATATAATCTCTCTCTCTTTTCATTGATAAAGATATGGAATTGCTCTTGAAACTCAACCCTGATCGGTGAAATGATAGTAATTAATTTTCATTTTCTTCTCTCTTTTATTTTTAAGACCTAACAAAAAAACACCAACAAATCTTGATTGAAGTTTTGATACCACTTGTTACATCCCTAGTACCCAAAATGGATCACACTTGCATAAATTGAAAATAATATAACAGTGACAATAATGGTTGGGATACTTGCACACCTAATGGTTGACTAGAACTTACTAATTCAATTAAATGAAGGAAGAAATCTCCATGAATAAAATATTGAAGTTGATTGTTATATTGATAAATGATAAGTTATGGTATATATAAGATAGGGAGGAAACTCATGTTTATAACAACAAGGGTAATAGC
>ML786025.1:42843-61349 GCA_009831015.1 Picea engelmannii | reverse complement strand
TGCTACACTTGTCATCATTGAATTACTTCCTATCTTGTTGAATGCCAAGGTCACCATCCCACTCAGAACAAATCGCTATCCTAAGTTGTTTTTAAAAAGAAATTCTTGCATCTTGTTGAGAAAGTAGAGACATTGTAATATGGAATTACCATATTACAATGTAAGATGGTAATACCATATTACATTGTAATATGGCATTAACATATTACAGTGAAATATGGTAATCCCATATTACATTGTAATATGGCATTACCATATTACAATGTAATATGGTAATCCCATATCACATTGTAATATGGCATTACCATATTACATTGTAATATGGAATTACCATATTACAATGTAATATGGCATTAACATACTACAATGTAATATGGCATTACCACATTACATTGTTATATGGCATTACCATATTACATTGTAATATGGAATTACCATATTACAATGTAATATGGCATTAACATATTACAATGTAATATGGCATTACCATATTACATTGTAATATGACATTACCATATTACAATGTAATATGGTAATCCCATATTACATTGTAATATGGCATTACCATATTACAATGTAATATGGCATTACCATATTACATTGTAATATGGCATTACCATATTACATTGTAATATGGCATTACCATATTACAATGTAATATGGTATACCATATTACATATCTTGTGTATTTTTTTTTTTAAGCTTAAAGAACGCGTCGCAATATCGACCATAGTTCGTCGGAAGACAATTTTTTATTTTGAACAACCATCGCAATAGCGATGAAAGTTCATCGCAATTTGCCACAGATTTGCGTCGCACATAAAACATCTGCGTCGTAATTTTTTGTGTTGGCATAATTTTTTGTCGCTATTACAACGATTTTTCGTCGCAACATTCCACAAACGTTTTTACATTGAAACGTTTGTTCGTCGTAATTTCAACAATGCATAAGCTTAACCTATCTTGATGACGATGACACATGGCAAGCTAATTTCATCATTTTTAAACGAACACTTGGTTCTTGGATATAGCGACGAAAAAAATTCTTGGCTTTCGTGGAAATTGCGATGGATAAGTGTGGCAATAGCAATGAAAAACCGTCACAAATTTGGTCATATGTACTAGTGATTCTTAGGCAAGATTAATTTTGTCTGAAGGTTTGTCCCAAGTTTTTGAGAAATGGTAAGACCATTACATAACTTAATTAAAAAGGATGCTCAACATTTTTCGGGACCACAGGAAAGCCAAGATTTTGATTCCATTAGAAAATCCATAATAGAAGCTCCTTCCTTAATGAGTCTCTACTTCTTGCAAGATTTCACTCTTTACACTTTTGCCTCCGACTGATCTTATGCTGTTGTGTTAATCCAAAAGAATGCTGAAAACAATGAAATCATCTTTCAAAGGGGCAGAGCTAAATTACCTGCCTGTAGATCAACAAGCATATGTTGTTTTTAAAGCAGTGAAGCACTTCCGATCATATTTGCTGAAATCTAGAACTAAAGTCATTGTTCCTTATCCTGATGTTAGAAACTTGTTAGTACGCAAATAATTGGGTGAAAAACAGGCAAACTGGATGACGTTATTACAAGAATATGACCTTGAAATAACTCCTGCACAAATTGTTAGAGGTCAAGGCCTATGTAAACTAGTTGTTGATTCAGTTAAAGAACAAGAAATTCAAATTAGTACCTTAACTGTAAACCAACATGACGGAAAAAAAAAATAGTTGTACACAAGTTGTCGCTAATTCTTGGTTTGATGATATTAAGTTTTATTTAACACATGTATCTGCTCCTCGCTATATTGATCAAAAAAAGAGAAGAGTGCTAAGACTAAAATTTGCATCTTTCTAGTTGACAAATGATGTGTTATTTCGAAAGAATTTTTATAGTGTTCTCATGCGTTGTTTGGAAAAGGATGAAGCAGAAAAAGTACTATCTGAACTTCATGCAGGTGAGCTGGTGGACACTTCAGTGGAGACACCACTTCTCACAAAGTGTTAATATCTGGGTACTATTGGCCCATGTTATTTAAATATGCCCATGCATTGTGTCATAAGTGCATAATTTTCCAAAAGGCTGCTAGACATGTGAAAAAGGCAACATTCCCTTTGCAGCCTGCTACTCTAGACTCACCTTTCCAGCAGTGGGGTCTCGACATCATAGGTCTAATTAAACCTGCTTCTTCATAGCATCATAAGTACATCATTACACCAACGGATTATTTTACCAAATGGTCTGAAGCTACACCTTTAAAAGTGGTAAACAAGAATCAAGTAGTATATTTCCTTAATTCAAATATAATTACTAGGTTCGACGTTCCCGAATGTTTGGTCTTTGATATCGCTTCTTACTTTTCATCCCTCGATATGAATGTTTTCACCTTGGAAAAAGGGATCAAACTGAAATATTCTACCAATTAATACCCCCAAGGAAATGGTCTAGTAGAATCAACGTACACAAATTTGATCAAGATCATCAAGAGGATAGTTTCTGAAAATCACAAGAACTGGCAAGAGTGACACCAAAAACCTCTTTTGGAAATTCCCCTTTCTTTCTTGTCTATGGAAGAGAAGAAATTCTACCTCCACATGTTCTTCTTCCCTCTCTGCAATTATCACAGAAAGTTCAAGAAGAGGAATGTCCTCCTCTTGAAAATTGAATTAATACCTTATTAAAACTAGAGGAAGTGAGAGCACAAGCAAAGAAGAAGCTGGATCAACATCAACAGAATGTAAAAAACTGGTTTGATTCAAAATATTATTTAGATAGAAACTTTGAGGTAGGATATTTGGTTCTTAAATGGTAAAAACCTCATGAAGGAAAAGGGGACCACACCAAGTTCTAGAACCCGTGGTTGGGGCCATTCGTAATCGCTAAAAAACTAGGTCCCAACTCTTTTCATCTACACAATTTGGAGGGATAGCCAGACACCTTCCCAGTGAATGGCCAAGCTCTCAAAAGGTATTTTTCATGATGTTTCCAGATCCACCTTTGTACATATTTTTTTTGGTTTAAGTTTTCTTTATGTTTTTTTTTATTTTGGTTCTTTTCATTTTGCTTGATTTTTCTATATTCAGAATAAACTTATGTCTGTATCACCTTTTAATTCATGAAGGGAAACCATAATGCCTCATCATGAAGTAACAATTAAGGTTTTTTTCAGAGCATCAATGTTGTAAATTTACAAAACACAGCCTAGCTAAAGAAACTTTAAGTTCGAAGTAGGTTTACTGGTTTCACATTCTAATCATGAGGAGACACGATCATCATTAAAGTTCTTTACGCTGTCCCTATTTTTAAAGAAAACAACTCAAGTATGAATTCCTGTCCTCAAAAAGTCATTCTTATCAGAAAAATAATTTCAGATCATAATGAAGGTTATCAAGCGAAAAATCAAGGTCGGGAAATATCAAGTATTTTGAAAACTGAAATTTTCAGCATCACCCCTATCTTCTGAAGATCATTAAATTTATGTCAAATTGTAAATAATTTCTAGAGAGTTGTGGGAAGTGTCTGTAAACCCGTCGAGATACTGAATAGGTCTTCAGGTAGCGGGTAAATGCATACATGATGCCAAGACAACTTTGTTGGGGTACTGAATAGGCCTGTTGGAAAAAAAACAATGTCGGGTTCAAGAAAATTATCAGGTATAAATTTTGATATTAATCATAAAATGCCCTTCATTTTGAATTAACAATTCTTGGACAGGGTAGAGGTGTCATAGTGGGTTAATTGACATCCCTGCTGAGGCTATGGATGCCTGCTGGAAACAACACCCTTGTCAAGAGTAGGAGAGTCATTGGCTTGAAAATCATTACTCTCGTAATTAAAACTTGTCACCGGATTTCATTTGAACAAAAAGACATTTGAAGTTGGATGGTGTGGTGTTTTTAAAAATTTGATTGGAATGCTTGATTTCCTTTCCACTATTCTTTAATCTTTAATCATTCTAATCAGTCCTAACATGAAATCATTGGTGATGCAGAGATAACTACTTCTCCCAGCAATTCACCACTATTGGCAGCCCTACATGTTTTTTCTATTTTGAATGACAAACGACACTTCCTGTAGCTTCCTACACCTCATCCTGTAAATATTACTATTTGGGGGTGATTATTGGATTATAAAAGATGTTTGATTATTCTTTTTTATTTTGTGTTTTCATGGCTTGAAAATCATTACTCTCGTAATTAAAACTTGTCACCAGATTTCATTTGAACATAAAGACATTTGAAGTTGGATGGTGTGGTGTTTTTTAAAATTTGATTGGAATGCTTGATTTCCTTTCCACTATTCTTTAATCTTTAATCATTCTAATCAGTCCTAACATGAAATCATTGGTGATGCAGAGATAACTGCTTCTCCCAGCAATTCACCACTATTGGAAGCCCTACATGTTTTTGCTATTTTGAACGACAAACGACACTTCCTGTAGCTTCCTACACCTCATCCTGTAAATATTACTATTTGGGGGTGATTATTGGATTATAAAGATGTTTGATTATTATTTTTTATTTTGTGTTTTCATGAATGAAAGCATGAATCAAGCCTGATTTCATATTATATCCCTATTCAAAACATGTTTTTAAAGGTTCATTGTGACTTACATCTACTTCATATTTAATACTGGAATGATTTTCCTTTTTGAGTTTGTTTGAATATCGATATAATACCAAGAGTTGATTTGTATTCTGATTTGTAAACATATCTATTTGAACCCTTTGAAAATTGACCATAGTCATTGCATGACATGGGAATTAATGTGCAAACATCGTATCCTGTACTTTACCTTTTTCTGTCAGACTGAATTGACAGGCCTTTCATTACGAGTGAAGGTTTTGTGTTATGCTCTATACTAAAATCTTTCATTACCATGAGCACTTGAACTTCATGATCGAAAACCATGATGTTTATACTATGATCGCGCAGGGGCCTTGTTTGTTTTTTTCCCATTCTATTTGCTCAATTTTGTTTCTCATGCTCTTGCCATCTAAACCCATAGCTAGTTTGAGTTTCCCTTGTTACAGCCTGGTTATTTTCTTAATGGCCCCTGTTGTTCGAATAGATTCAAATGGTTATCAAGTGTTACTATCTCTTGATGATGTGGCCGAGGATTTGAAAAAAAAGGGCTGGGATACTTTCATTAAGATTTTTGATGGGTATAACCTTCACGCAGCTAAGGAATTTGCCCAAACATTTGATGGGTATAGGGTGAAAGTTGGATACATTTAGTTGGAGGTGACTGAAGGGTTTATCAGCGAAGCCACAGGGCTCCCATCCTCCGATCAGAAGTGGTTTAAGAACTCGAAAATCGACGAAGTGCCTTGGAGTCTTTTCATGACCTCCAAAAAGATTGATTATTGTGAGAAAGGTATTCATGTTTCTCTGCTTAAGGTTAGATGGCATGGTTTATTATTGGTTCTTAAGCAGTTTATAACTTGTGAAGGTCATTATGGCCTACTTTTTCTTTATCATGTGTGGTTTCTTATGCACTTTATAGGTTTCCATCTGAACGTTTCGTTTTATTTACTAAGGAGTCTGTACAAGATGTCAAAAAGATACAAGAAGAAGAGCCTCGACTCTAGCCTCTTTCACCATGGCCTGATTAAAATGTTGTTGGTTCATTGTTTGACAACCCTGGGTGATGATTGGGATAGGTTCTTAACCTGAAACATTTTTGTTGCAACGATTCCTATAGAAAACCCTTTGTTGGATAATCCTATGATAGAAAAATGTTTTGATTTCTCAGGTGGCAAGCCATAATTTTTGGACGAAAACCCTCGTGATGAGGAAATACCCAGTCATTTTTCACCTGGGAAACAGGATGTTGGTTTTGAGTTTATAGAAACCCTTGTGCGTGAATTAATTTTCGTCCCTAAAACTACTGTAAACTCCGACAGTAAAGACCCTCACAAACAATCAAAACAAAAGCAAGCAGTGTTAGGGTTTCAAAATAAAAGGGTTTCTCGACTCATTTCAATAAGTCTGTGTAATCGATCTAAGCCTCATTTGAGCTTGATCAATACGATCGAGATCAATGAGGATTCAGATCCTGAAATCGCGGATTTTCTCACAGAAGAAGATCCACATTGTCATAAGTCGGATCCTAATCAGCCATATGACTATGTTAAAAATATCCCACCATGTCTCAAGGATAGCAAAGGGTTTACTGGTATTAATCTCGGTCAAGGGCCGGTAATAGGTAGTGTTGATGTTCTTACACCCAACTATATACTCCATCAACAGATCGCTCCTTCTGTGCATTGCGAGGTTTTCTTGCATTGGATTGAACGTTACTATAATGACATCATTATTCTACAAGCAAGAATTAAAGCTCTCACCAACCATAATTAATTACTCATAAAAGAAAATCGTGAACTCAAAGCAATTGAACAAAGACAACCCAAGCATCTTGAGAAGACATGTAACATTGTGATAAAGAATGCAGACAGTGTAAAGGCCGTAATCAATGTTGAGATATCTTGATCCAGGTTTTGGTTAAATGGTAAAATGATTTTTTCCCTCTTATTACAGTCATGTTTTTTAAATCAGATTAGTTAAGATTAGACTTCTTTTACCAATATAAGATTGGTCATTTTCATATAAAATTTAATAATTATTTGTTAATAAAATATCTAACTTGTTCCTATTTCATTTTTCAGGACATGGTATATCTGATGTTGATCTTATGGGATGGAACATGTTCAATCTAGTTGATTAGTATCTCCTTTGGTTTATTTTGTAAATAGGAAAAAACTTTCATAAATTTTTGAATATATAGTTTGATCATGAGTGGCTCTACGCCCTCTATATTTGTAATGCCTTGATCTTATGATATTTGATCCTATATTAGAAGATAGGAAGTTTAGATTTCAAAAATACTCTTTAAATACTCTCTATTTTGTAAATGAAAGGCATCTTGGCCTGGAACAAAAGATGTATGAATGATTTCAAGACTAAATGAAACAACGCACAACATTTTGGCTTTAGCCTTTTGTGAATGGTGTTTCGTTGATGTTTTGTTTTATTTAATCCTGGTATATTAATATGTCTTGTAGCTTTAGACTCAATGATATGTTATATTCCAGAATACTCATGTTATAAATATCGTCCATAATTTGATGTTCTAGATTTTGACACTGTGATAATCTCTTCAATTTGAATGATAGGATTTATCTTTGATTTTTAGTTGAATAATGAAATGAAATACGTTACACTCATATTTATATTACTGTAATCATTTGTGATCATAAGATCATAGGGTTTAATTTGTGTTCCCTTATATGTTATTAAACTTCAGCTGCCAATACATTTTATGAATTTATTCGAAACAGTTTTAGAATAAGTCTATTGTCGATTTATCTTGTAGGCATGGCTGCTAGATACTCTTGATTCATACAGAGGTACGAATACATCAGACAAACTATTTTCAGGTTAGCTCTTTTGTGTTTTTTTTAATTTCTGTCATTTATGTATTAATGAAACCAGAAAGTTTAGATCAGCTTTTGACTATCTGTACATCTGTGTTCATAGTTTGGTTAATTCAAGATTTGTTATATTTATAGAAAGAAAACAAAAAAATATTTAAATGTTCTTTATTTATCTGCTTTTACAAAAACAATTATTTTTACAAAAACTTATTCATTTCGTAAGTTTCTATTAAAACTTGCAATCTGTAAATGTTGTCTATAAGTGAGACTTTTATGTTTTCTTTTTCTGCTTAAATACATTTACAATAGTTACATCAGATTATGTATATATACAGTATAGTTTTTAGCATTAGTTAGTAATTCCTTTCTCTTTATTTTAGGATTTTAGATTGGCTAACAGAGCCATTAAACCCGTTAGAACAAGTTACACCAAACGGCTTGGGTTACTTAGACAACCCTGTACTAGACTTGTTCTTCCAGTTGACAGACAATCATTTTTTCTTGTCAACAGATATGTACAACTATGTATAATTGATTTCATTTTATATTGGGTAATCAATGAGAATCTATAATTTGTTTGGTTAATTATTTTGTGATCATCGAATCATAGTAAGTGGTGATGGAATTAACAAAATAGAGTACTTACTTTTGGATTGATTAATGATAAGGTGGGATAGTATGTAGAAAGTTTCCCATGGAGGTTTGTGTGTTTTTTGTGTCTTCTTATGGAACATGTTGTGTGCTTGAGAATCCCATCTTGACGGATTGGAATGCATAGTATGAATGACAGGTGGGTTTAGATCATTCTCCTTTAATTGATTATTTACATATATTAATTCGATGTTATGCAAAGCATCCGCCCAACTTTCATATTCATTGATTGAGTAATGGATGATGTGTAGAGATCTAAAGTTATTGCGAGAAATATGAATGAATGGATAGAAATGGAAGAACACATGAAATTATGTCTGGTGAAGAGGATGATAGTGGGGTTGTTTTTGTATTTTGCTGCCTCGGGCGTATTGTGTTTCCCTGGGACAAAATTAATAATGAGACAGTGAGGGGGGAGAAATTTTGATGAATACTTTCATATGCATCTGGAAAAGGTGTATGCATTTTCATCTTTTCTTCCCCGGTTCCCCTATCTATACAGAGAGAACCTGATGTAGGAGAATCAGCAACAAAGTACACATGGAGAGACAAATCAACGCCCTAGCATGCCTTTTGAATCATTTTGAAGCTGGCGTTTCCTGTAAATCTTTTTGAACTGATCATTAAAGAAGATCAAAACGCTTGGAAGCTGAACGATCAAGTGATATGTTGGAGTTTCACTCTTATACTTTAATGTAATGAGGCTTAAGTGGCATTTAGTTTTTACTTCAAGAATATAGGTAGTCAGAGGGAACCCTAGGAGCCCTCTGGTATAAGTAGAGGTCTTGTATACCCAAATGAGGCTGCTAGAGATTAGGTTGTTGAATATGATAGTAGTTTCCAATTAGTTGAGTATTGTTGTTGTTGAGTATTTAGTTGATGTATCTCAGGTAATCTTGAAAGAATATAATAGAGAAATATTGATCCAAATGCGTGTGTCATTATTTCTTATCTATCTGAGTGAATGGTAGGCTTTATGTTTACATTTTGTTCTCTGTTATTTTGTGTTTTCATGCATGCATGAATTACACTAGTGAAATCATGAGTTACCCTGTTGAATGTATGAATCTGTGAAATATTAGATAAGTTTGAATTGTTTCTCTTCTGAGAGCTTGGATGCAAGGAGTGCATACTTTCTGCAAGGTGTGCATCGACAGAGTATAGATTTGACTCAGAGAAGCTCGGGAGGGATAGCGAGAAACTTAGACTGAGTGTTGCAAGGAGTGCACAGGGTCAAGAATCAACTAAGTGTCGAGAGATTAGGACTGTGAAGCGCAAGGAATGTGTAGTAAGATTTATTTTGAAGAAATATCTAAGTCCAAACTTTGTCAAATATTCTAAGATCACAAGGAGTGTGTCGGAGGTCAAATCCCTCAGAGGAATCAAACTAAGGAGAGATAGCGACAAAGATTCAACAGAAGAGAGAAATATGTTGAATTTCAAGGATTAACGGTTAATATGCCTTCAGAGGAAGTCCGGGTCATTGAAAACCGTTATATATCGAGAAGGTGTGAGGAGGATAAACTATGGAGTCCTTCGAAATTCATGTATTCGACGTTTTTTGTTTGTGACAGATTCAAAGCTCCCAAAGCTGTGAAGCCTAAGTCCATCTGGACCATAGATCTAGAGGAGGATATGTGGTAGCAGATTGGAGAGTCTGGGAGGTAAGAACTCTAGAATATTTGTGAGGATTAGAGTGCGAACTTTGCGAAGTCACGAAGAATGGAGTAGGTCTGGGCCATTAGATCCATAAGGACACACAGTGGAGATCTGTGTATTCTGGGAGAAGATCACTCCAGATTAAAACGAGAGTGGTGAAACCAAAACTTCCAAAGCCCGAATTGTCGAAGTAAGTCGTGGTCGTCGATCTGACGAAGGACACATGGTGGAGATCGGTGTACTCTAGGAGAAGAGCACTCTGGAGGAAATTGATAGTGGTGAAACCAAAACTCTCGAAGCCTGAATTGACGAATTAAATCGTCACCATCTATTTGGGAGGGACATGTGTCAACAGATCCTAGACTTTGGAGAAATGAGCAAGGAGAAGGAGGAGTCATTGACCGGAAGTCGTCCAAAGCTCCAAAAGGTAACAATATAAAACCTTGATCATCGATTGCGTGGACACGTGGTGTCATCTCTGTCACTTCGAAGATAGAGAACTTTGGGGAAAACGAGGAGTGAAGTCTTGAAGTACAAAAGTCCCGAAGTGCATAAATCCATCGAAACCGTCTGTTGGAGAAGGACATGAGGCACTTGATTCACAACTTCATGTGGAAAGTACTTCGGGGAGAAAATTTTTTGGAGCGTTCGAAACTCCCGAATGCCAAAGTACCGAAGTAGATCACAATCATCGATAAAGAAGAGAACGTGACACTTGATATGTAACTTCGGGTATGAAGCACTTCAGAGGAAAGAGGTACTTGGAGCACTCTGAACTCCTGAAGTCAGAGTCCTGAAGTAAATCTTAGTCGTTGGTTGGGAAAGGAGTGTGGACCGTAGATCTAGTCTGTGTGTGTTCGCGAGTCCAGAGTTCGGCGGATTTGGAGTCAGGTGTGTCAAGAAAACCTGAAGCTCAAAGTTCTGAAGTGTACGGGCGCGAAGTTTTAAGCCCATGGTTTTGACCAGGGTCATGTGGAGGACTCTGGGAGTACTCAAAAACTCCTGAAAAGGGGATTTTGCACCCGAGAAGTAAGACTTTGACCTATGGAGAAAATAAAAGAGTTTCAGTGTGAACCTGTGTGTTGATTCATCTCCCAAAGTCGATCGATCCTAGACCGGGAGGTTGCACAGCCTCGAGGGAGAGTAGGGAGGTATGCATCAAGTGGTATCAGAGCCTAAAGAGCTCAAATTGTACTCTGTGTGAGTGGAGAAAAGGTCAACACTATGCCACCTAGAAGACGTGCAGAGCCTCATGTAGCAAATCGAGTTGTAGAAAGATAATTGAGAGAACTTCGTGTAAGGTTGGATGCGATGGAGATAATGAAAAGGAGATCACCTGATGCTGGAGACATCAGTGATGCAAAAAGAGAAGAAACAAAGGTTGAAGAAGCTACAAGGGAAGATGTTGTCGAGGAATGCTTGCTGAAAGAGGTTGTCAAATTGGGAGCTAGAGGAAAGATAGACATCTCAATGTATGGAGGAAACTTAGACGTTGAAGAATTGCTTGATTGGATATGAGCAATGGATAAATATTTTGACTATGAATATGTCGATGAGGAGAAGAAGGTGATACATACTGTCACTATATTAAAAGGACATGCAACACTATGGTGGGATTGACAGATGAACCAAAGGTAAGTAAAAGATTAAGAGTTGGGACAGAATGGTAGCCAAGCTAAAGGCTAAGTTCATACCCAAGGATTATCAGATAAATTTGTTCAGGAAATTGCAGAACCTGAGTCCGAAGGGAATGACAATGAAAGAATACACAGAGGAGTTTTACAAACTGAACATCGGGAATGGACAGAAAGAGAGAGATGATGAAAAAGTTGTCAGGTATATAAATGTCTTGAGATATGAAATCCGGGATGAAATCAACATGATGACAGTAAGGACAGTGGAAGATTCTTATCAGATTGCACTTTAGGCAGAAGAGACGTTGGCCAGGAAACAGAGCCAGCAAAGCAGAGGAAGAATTCCAAACAGAGGTAAGGGAATTGTCCAGGACAAGGCATAGAAGCCCAAGGGTGAGACTAAAAAAAAACATAGTCACTTAGAAAGAGGAGGAAGTTCTCGAAGGAGAGAGAGTGGTGGAAGAAATTCTTTTCCTAGAGGAAGAGGAAAAGGAAGAAGAGGAGAGGTAAGGTGGTTTTCCTGTGGAAAGATAAGACACATCTCTTGGGAATGTCCTGAGAAAACGAGAGAAGGAGGTGAAGCTCACATTTCAAAAGTGCAGAAGCTGAATGTTGAAGCAAAAGGTGAAGAAGATGGAAGATCCCTAATGTTGAAGAAGGTTCTCTTGAAACCAGAGCGAGAGGTTGAAAATCCAGTGCAGGGGAACAATTTGTTGAGGACTTCTTGCAAGACTAAGGATAGAGTATGCAAAGTGATAATTGATAGTGGGAGCACTAATAACTTAGTATCCACAAAGATGGTGGAGAAATTGGAGCTGGAGACAACTGCACATACCAAGCCATATAAAGTCTCATGGTTGCAGAAAGGGCACCAGGTAATGGTCACTAAACAATGCCTTGTTGAATTTAAAATAGGAGGATATAGAGATGTGATTTTGTGTGATGTGATTCCCATGGATGTATGTCATGTTTTGTTGGGGAGACCATGGAATTTTGTCAAGAATGTCATTCATGATGGGAGGAGAAATACTTATACTTTGGATAAGAATTTTTAGGACACACATGTTACTTCCAATAGAGGACAAGAAAGTAAAGGAAGAATCCATCACAAGTATACTTCTCATGAGTGGGAAGGAACTCTTGAATGAAGTTAAGAAGGAACAAGAGATGCAATTTGTTGTGATGAGGAAACCCAGAGTTTTCCTTACAAGTACTTCTATGGATGATTTTCCTAAGGAAGTTCAGGAGCTATTGGAGAATTGTGCTGACATAGTAGCAGATCAGTTACCTAATTCATATCCACCCATCAGAAGTATCATCCATCACATTGGTCTAATACCAGGAGAAAATCTTCCGAACAAAGAAACATATAGATTGACCCCTCAAGAGAATGAGGAGGTAAAGAGACAAGTCCAAGATTTATTAGACAAGGGTTTGGTCAGAGAAATATTGATTCTATGTGAAGTACCAACTATGTTGAGCCTGAAGAAGGATGGAGGATGTAGAATGTGTATAGACTTAAGAGCCATAAACAATATCACCATCAAGTACAGATTTCCTTTGCCAAGAATGGATGACTTAATGGATTGTTTAAGTGGAGAAATTGTTTTTTCAAAGATAGATTTGAAAAGTGGATATCACCCGATAAGGATGAGAGAAGGCAATGAGTGGAAAACAACCTTCAAGACAAATGAAGGGTTGTATGAGTGGCTTGTTATTCCATTTGTCTTAACAAATGCCCCAAGTAATTTTATTAGATTGATGAATAAGGTATTGAAAGATTTCATTGGTAATTTTGTGATTGTATATATGGATGATATATTGGTCTTCAGTAAAACTGACGAAGAGCATTTGAGACATTTGACATTAGTGATGAGAAGACTAAAACAGGAGAAGTTGTTGATAAATATGAATAAGTCCTCTTTTTTGAAGACAAAACTCATTTATTTGGATTTTGTGATCTCTTCAAATGAATTGAACATGGATCCGGAAAAGGTGAGAGAAATCAAGGAATGGCCATTGCCAAGAAGCATATTTGAGGTGAGAAGCTTCCATGGATTACCAAGTTTCTATAGAAATTTCATTAGGAATTTCAATGGAATTTGTGCACCAATATTGGATACAGTGAAGAAGAGGCACAAGTATTTTAAGTGGACATAAGAGGATGAGAAAAAATTCAAGATATTGAAGGAGAAGATAACAAAACAACCAATTATATTTTTTCCAAATTTTGGGAAGACATTTCAAGTAAGGTGTGATGCTAGTGGAGTTGCAATTGGAGCAGTCTTGAGCAAAGGTAATAAGCATGTTGCATAGTCAGTGAGAAGTTGAATGACACTAAGAAGAAGTACTCCACATATGATAAGGAAGTTTATGCAATAATTCAAGCATTGAAGAAATGGAGGCACTACCTTGTTCCAAAAGAATTTTTTTGTATAGCGATAATAAGGCTTTACAATTCATAACCAGACAGGAGAAGTTAAATAAAAGACATGCTAAGTGGATAGAGTTTATGAAAAATTTCACTTTTTTCATTAAACATATCTCTGGTAATGTTAACAAAGTTGTTGATGCATTGAGCAGGAGATGTCTAATTTTGCAGGAAATCCAAGTGACGACCTTAGGGTTTGAACACCTTAAGGATATGTATTGTGATGATCCAAATTTTAAAGAAGCATATGAAGCATGTACAAATCCTGTGATCAGAGACAAAAGCCAGTGGACATAGTATATGATTCAAGATGGATTGTTGTTTAAAGGTTGTCAGTTGTGCATACCAAGTGTTCAATGAGAGAAAATCTGCTGAAGGAAAAACATAGTGGGGGTCTAGCGGGACATTTTAGCCATGAAAAGACATTTGCACAGTTGAACAACTCATACTATTGGCCAGGTATGAGAGAAGAGGCGAAGAAGTGTGTAAACAAATGTAAGGTTTTTTAGTATGCAAAAGAAAAGAAACAAAACACTGGATTGTATCAGCCATTGGCTATTCTAGATAGGCCTTGGGATGAAATAAGAATGGATTTTGTGTTGGGATTTCCAAGAATCCAAAGGGTAAGTGATTCCATATCTGTTGTAGTTGATAGATTCTCAAATATGGCACACTTTATCCCATGCCATAAGACTAGTGATGCAACACATTTTGCAAATTTATTTTTCAAGGAAGTTGTGAGACTTCATGGGTTTCCCAAGAGTATTGTCTCAGATAGGGACACTAAATTTGTTGGTCATTTCTGGAGAACATTATGGAAGAAGCTGGGGACAAAACTATATTTTAGTTTAGCATATCACCCTCAAATAGATGGACATATTGAGGTGGTAAATCAAAGTTTAGGAGATTTTCTAAGGAGTTTGGTCACCAAACATCATAGCCAGTGGGATCAAATTTTGTCACAAGCAGAGTTTGCATACAATGACTCAGTGAACAGAAGTACGGGAAAGATTCCATTCTAGATAGTGTACGGAATGAAACCAATAGGAGTATCAGAATTGAGAGATCTGGAGCAATGAATTCAAAAGTGTTGGAGAAGAAGACTTTGTTGTAGAAATGTAGAAGCTTCATAATCAGATCAAGGAGCAGTTGCAAAACAGTAGCAGAGAGTATAAACACAGAGTTGATCATCATAGGATAGAACTTCAATTTGTTATCACATCTCAGGAAGGAAAGGTTCCCAAGAGGAACACATAACAAACTGAAGCTGAAGAAGATAAGACCATGCAAGATTCTAAGGAGATTTGGTGCCAATTCTTATGAGATAGAGCTGCCAGAGGATGTGGGTATATCACCCATATTTAACATTTTAGACATGTATCCTTAAAGGGAAGAGAATCAGAAGATTAGAAAGAGATTCAATGGGAGAAGAATATGCATGTATCAGAATAACCATAGATGGAGAAGATCATTGATCAGAGGATTAGTAAGAAGAATAGGAAAAAGAATTATTTGGCATATTTGGTAAAGTGGAAAGGACACCCAATAGAATATTCCAGTTGGGTAAATGAAGCTAATATCCATAAGCATGGGAAGTCAGTGCAGGAGATCATGGACAAGGGTCCATGAATTTTTGTCCAGGGGAGTATGATGAAGGAGCATCGTTAGCAAAGCACATGTGGAGAGATAAATCAATGCCCTAGTGCACATTTTGAATCATTTTGAAGCTAACGTTTCCTATAAATATTTTTTGAACAGATGATTAAAGAAGATCAAAACGCTTGGAAGCTGAACGATCGCATGAGATCTCGGAGTTTCACTCTTAGAATTTAATGTAATGGGGCTTAAGTGGTAGTTAGTTTTTACTTCGAGAAGATAGGTAGTCAGAGGGAACCCTATGAGCCATCTGGTATAAGTAGAAGTGTTGTATGCCCAAATGAGGCTGTTGGAGATTAGGTTGTTGAATATGATAGTAGCTTCCAATTAGTTGAGTATTGTTGTTGTTGATATTTAGTTATAAGTTGTTTAATGTTGATGTATTTCACATAATATTGACTAAATATAACAAAGAAATATTGATCCAAATGCATGTGTCACTATTGATTGTCTATCTAAGTGAATAGTAGGCTTTTTGTTTACATTATGCTCTCTGTTATTTTGTGTTTTCATGCATGAGTGAATTACACTGGTGAAAGCATGAGTTACCCTGTTGAATGTATGAATATGTGAAATATTAGATAAGTTCGAATTGTTTCTCTTATGAGAGATCAAATGCAAGGAGTGCATACTGTCTGCAAGGTGTGCATCGACAGAGTCTAGATTTGACTTAGAGAAGCTTGGGAGGGATAATGGGAAACTTAGACCGAGTGTTGCAAGGAGTGCACAATGTCAAGAATCAACTAAGTGTCAAGAGATCAGGACTGTGAAGCGCAAGGAGTGCGTAGTAACATTTCTTTTGAAGGAATATCTAAGTCTGAAATGTGTCAAAGATTCCATGATCGCAAGGAGTGCGTCGGAGGTCAAAACCCTCAGAGGAATCAAGCTCAGTAGAGATAGAGACAAATATTCAACAGAAGGGAGAAATCTATTTAAGTCCGGGGATTTACGGTTAAGATCCCTTCGGAGGAATTTTGGGTCACTGGCAACTGTTAGATCTCGAGAAGGTGCGAGGAGACTAAACTATGAAGTCCTTCAGAATTTGTGTATTTGGGATTTTTCGTTTGTGACGGAGTCAAAGCTCTTGAAGCTGCGAAGCCGAAGTCCATCTGGACTGTAGATCCAGAGGAGGGTACGTGGCAGCATATTGGAGACACCGAGAGGTAAGAACTTCAGAAGATTTGTGAGGAGAAGAGTGTGAACTTTGTGAAGTTGTGAAGAACGAAGTAGGTATGGACTGTTAGATAAAGAAGGATGTGTGGAGGAGATTTGTGTACTCCGGGAGAAGAGCACTCCAGATGAAAATGAGAGTGGTGAAGACAAAAATCTCGAAGCCCGAACTTCCGAAGTAAATTGTGGCCATCGACATGAGAGGGACACACATCAACAAATCACAGACTTTGGAGAAACGATTAAGGAGAAGGAGGAGTCATTGACCGAAAGTCGTTTGAAGCTCCAAAAGGTAAGAAGATAAAACCTTGACCATCAATTGCATGGATACGTGGTGTCATATCCACAATTAAGAGATAGATCACTTCAGGGAAAATGAGGAGTGAAGTACCGAAGTAGAAAAATCCATCGGAACCGTCTGTTGGAAAAGGAAGCATGGCACTTCATTCATAGCTTCGCGTGGGAAGTACTTCGGGGAGAAAAGGTTTTGGAGCATTCGAAACTCTCGAACTCAGAAGTCTCGAAGTAGATCACAATCGTCAATCAAGAAGAGCATGTGGCAATTGATCTGTAACTCTGGGTATGGAGAACTTCAGAGTAAAGAGGTGCTTGGAAAACTCATAACTCCCAAAGCCCATGTCCTAAAGTAAATATCAATCGTTGGTTGTGAAAGGAGTGTGGACCGTAGATCTGGTCTGTGTGTGTTTGCGAGTCTGGAGTTCGTCAAATTTGGAGTCAGGTGTGTCCAGAACACCCGAAGCCCGAAGTTCCAAAGTGTGCGAGCGTGAAGGTTTAAGCCCACGGTTTTGACCAAGGTCACATGGAGGACTCTGCGGGTACTCATAAACTCCCGAAAGGGGGATTTTTCACCCGAGAAGTAAGACTTTGACCTATGGATAAAATAGAAGAGGTTCAGTTCAAACCTGTGAGTTGATTCAACTCCCGAAGTTGATTGATCCTAGACTGAGAGGTCGCGCAGCCCCGAGGGAGAGTAGGGGGGTCTACATCAGCACCCAGAGACCGAAACAATGTTTATTTATGATTTTCTTATCAATTATGAAACCTAACCCTAATATTTCCCTAACCTTAATACCTAGGAAAGAAATCTTTTTTTTTTATATAGTTGAGAAAAATAATTTTATATACGATGGTTTGAAATTTATTTAGGTTTATATATGGTGGTTTGAAATATATAGGTTTATATATGATGATAGATTAATGATTTTACCCAACAAACATAAAAAAGAGAGCGGAAAATCGTAACAATAAAATGGGTATTGTGTTTCCCCGGGCATTGATAGGTAGCATCTGTTGGATAATGTTGTCATTGATGCCAATGGTTTGATTGATTTATGTCATTGATTGATGTCAAGTGATTGATTGATGTCAAAGGATTGATTGATTGATGATTTATGTAATATAATATGTATTGTCCTTGATGAGAATGCATAGATGAAGATGGATCAATGAGTTTTCATTGATACATGATGAAGATGGATCGATGTGGTTCCATTGGTATATGATGCATTGTTAGAAAAATGTATAGATGACTCATTATTGTCTTATCATGATTGATAAGGTGCACAAATGGATGAACTTCAAAGTGGTCCCCTTATGGTGAAATCCCTCATGGGAAGATGCTTTGTGGATTGAGTTATCCTAAAAGAATGGTTGGAGGACCCATGCTCTCATTATTGTCTTATCATGATTGATAAGGTGTACAAACAGATGAACTCCAAAGTGGTCCCCTTATGGTGAAATCCCTCACGGGAAGATGCTTTACAGATTGAGTTATCCTAGAAGAAAGGTTGGAGGACCCATGCTTGTATGAGGAATAACGAGATGAAGATCAAGGAAATTGTTGGTGAAA